>CAUYQU010093914.1:0-25194 GCA_963574635.1 Cheracebus regulus | reverse complement strand
TATTTTTTAATTGCATGTTAAGTTTTGGAGTACATGTGAAAAACATGCAATACTGCTGCATAGGTACACACATGGCAGTATGATTTGCTGCCTTCCTCCCCATCATCTATATCTGGCATTTCTCCCCATGCTATCTCTCCCCCACATCCCACCCCCCACTGTCCCTCCACTATTTCCCCCCAACAAACCTCAATGTGTGATGCTCCCCTCCCTGTGTCCATGTGTTCTCATTGTTCAACACCCACCTATGAGTGAGAACATTTGGTGTTTGATTTTCTGTTCTTGTATCAGTTTGCTGAGAATGATGGTTTCCAGGTTCATCCATATCCCTACAAAGGACACGAACTCATCGTTTTTTATGGCTGCATAGTATGCCATGGTGTATATGTGCCACATTTTCCCTGTCCAGTCTATCATCGATGGGCATTTGGGTTGGTTCCAGGTCTTTGCTATTGTAAACAGTGCTGCAATCAACATTTGTATAAATGTGTCCTTATAACAGAACAATTTATAATCCTTTAGATATATACCCAGTAATGGGATTGCTGGGTCAAATGGAATTTCTATTTCTAGGTCCTTGAGAAATCGCCACACTGTCTTCCACAATGGTTGAAATAATTTACACTCCCACCAACAGTGTAAAGGTGTTCCCATTTCTCCACATCCTCTCCAGCATCTGCTGTCTCCAGATTTTTTAAGGATCACCATTCTAACTGGCGAGAGATGGTATCTCAATGTAGTTTTTATTTGCATTTCTCTAATGACCAGTGAAGATGAGCATTTTTTCAAATGTTTGTTGGCCTCATGTATGTCTTCTTTTGTAAAATGTCTGTTCATATCCTTTGCCCACTTTCAAGTGGGCTTATTTGTTTTTTTCTTGTAAATCTGTTTTAGTTCTTTGTAGATTCTCGATATTAGCCCTTTGTCAGATGGGTAGACTGCAAAAAATTTTTCCCATTCTGTTGGTTGCCAGTTAGATCTAATGACTGTTTCCTTTGCTGTACAGCAGCTCTGGAGTTTAATTAGATCCCATTTGTCTATTTTGGCTTTTGTTGCCAATGCTTTTGGTGTTTTGGTCACGAAGTCCTTGCCTACACCTATGTCCTGTATGGTTTTGCCTAGATTTTCTTCTAGGGTTTTTATGGTGTTAGGTCTTATGTTTAAGTCTTTAATCCATCTGGAGTTAATTTTAGTGTAAGGAGTCAGGTAGGGGTCCAGTTTCTGTTTTCTGCACATGGCTAGCCAGTTTTCCCAATACCATTTATTAAACAGGGACTCCTTTCCCCATTGCTTGTTTTTGTCAGGTTTGTCAAAGATCGGATGGTTATAGATATGTTGTGTTGCCTCCGAGGCCTCTGCTCTGTTCCATTGGTCTATATCTCTGTTTTGGTACCAGTACCATGCTGTTTTGATTACTATAGCCTTGTAGTATAGTTTGAAGTCCGGTAGTGTGATGCCTTCTGCTTTGTTTTTTTTGCTTAGAATTGACTTGGCTATGTGGGTTAAGTGTCTTAAGAAAGCATACCTCAAGAAAGCTACGAAATAAAGAAAAGAAAGTAAAGCTATCCTTGAAAATCTGAAGTTACAGACTCATGAGAATGTACTATTATTTACAAAAGAATGTTATTATGAAAGAATTAATAGAATTTCTTTCATTTTTGTTTTTATTTCAAAATTCATTATGAATTTTGGAATTTTATTATAAAATATTACAGTCATATACAGAGTTATATAATAACACCATATACGCACCACCCCGCTTAAAAAGACAACCTCCACTTCTCACTCAGTCATAATCCCCTCCCCATCCAAAGTATCTGTTACTATAAATGCAATGCTCATTACTTCCATATATTTCTAAACAGTTTTACAATACTATACATTCACGTATCCTAAATAATAAATAGTATTTCCGTACCTTTTATTTTATTTATGTATTTATTTTAGACAGGGTCTCACTCTCGCCCAGGCTGGAGTGCAGTGGCACAGTCTCGATTCACCACAACCTCTGCCTCCTAGGCTCAAGTGATCCTCCCACCTCAGCCTCCCAAGTAGCTGGGATTACAGGCCCATACCATGGGGTTTTGCCATGTTGGCCAGGCTGGTCTCCAACTCCTGACCTCAGGTGAGGTCCCAAAGTGCTGGGATGACAGGCACGAGCCACCGTGCCCAGCCAGTATTTTCATACATTTTAAACATTTATATAATTGATGTTATATGTTGATTTTGTTTTATGAATGGTACTTTTTTTCTCAATATTTTTTCTGCGGGTTTTATTTCTGTGAATATACATGGCTGTACTTCACTCATTTCTACTGTTGCAAAGTGGCCCACTGGGCTGATGCATTGCTACTGACTATTCACTCCTCAGGTCAGGATTCTTAAACACGAATTTGAAATATTATTTAATTGAAATCTGTTTGTCCATGTGGTCTTTCTTTTCTCTATTCCCCATTTCCCTATTCCTCAGAGGTACTTTTTCAAGTAACTGAGCCTTAAATATTCAAAAACAAAACAAAAGCTATTTTTTTCTGATGATAAAACTAGTACATGTCCATTTCAAAATAAATACACAAATGTAGAGTTCTCCATCCCAGCAATAACCACTTGAACATTTTGTGGGATTTACTCCCAATGGTTTTCTTGTAGCTATACATTACTTTTGATTCGCATGAACCCAATGCTACCAAAAAATCAACTTCCCTTGTCATTAAAGATCCTATCAAGTAACGTTTTTAATGACTAGAAAGTGGCCGGGCGTGGTGGCTCACGCCTGTAATCCCAACATTTTGGGAGGCTGAGGCTGGTGGATCACAAGGTCAAGAGATCAAGACCATCTTGGCCAACATGGCACAACCCCGTCTCTACTGAACATACAAAAATTAGCCAGGCATGGTCATGGTGCCTCGTGCCTGTAGTCCCAGCTACTCGGGAGGCTGAGGCAGGAGAATCACTTGAACCCGACAGCAGAGGTTGCAGTGAGGCTAAGATTGTGCTGTTGCACTCCAACAGAGCAAGACTCTGTCTCAAAAAAAAAAAAAAAAAAAAAAAAAACAGGATTCCAGGTGTGTTCCAGTCATCAGGCATTCAGGTGGTTACCAAATTTCACTCTCTTATTGGACAGATGTTTAGTGAGCACTTGCTATGTGCTGTGTGCTCATGTTCGGGGAAGGGACTGTGACAGCTAAAGAGGAAAAACAGTGTCCCTTGCAGAACATTAAATAAAAATAAAAACTGTCTAAGTAATCACATAATTACTGGTGTGATAGGTACTTAAAAGAATAAGCTTAAGATAAAACAATTAGCTAAAGGGAGGCGGCAGAAATGGGTGGGGCAGGGAAGGCTTGGATATCTCCCCATCCCGGCCACCTCACCAGAAAGTGTCCCTCTGACCTGGGGCTCACTCACTCACTGCTATCAGGCAAGCACGACAAGCGTTCATGGTTTATTGTGCTGACTAGGATGTTTACCCTCAAAGAAAATCCATATGTAAGGTGCAGTCTTGACTCCAGGAAAAACTGTTGATGGCGGGAATAGCAGGAATTTCCAGGGCTGCACAATTCTTCCAAGAAACATGACAGTTGGGAAGTATTGAGGATCTGGGCACTGTGTGGGAAACAGGGTGGAACCAGAAAGACGGGACACAGCACAGTGAAGACAAGCAAAACAAATCCCAATAAGACGGGGGCGAAAGATGTATGCTTAGAAAGACTGTCTGGAAGCCAAGACTGGGGGCAGCATGAGAGAAAATGGGGCCCCGTGCAGGGGCTCACTCCTGTAATCCCAGCACGTGGGGAGGCCGAGGTGGGTGGATCATGAGGTCAGGAGTTCAAGACCAGCCTGGCCAAGTTGGTGAAACCTATTTCTATTTCTGCTAAAAACAAGCAAACGAACAAAAAACTAGCTAGACGTGGTGGCAGGCGCCTGTAATCCCAGCTATTAGGGAGGCTGAGGCAGAGAACTGCGTGAACCCGGTAGGCAGTGCTGTCAGTGAGCCGAGATCGCACCACTGTACTCCAGCCTGGGCGACACAGCGAGACTCCATCTCAAAAAAGAAAAATGGGAGAATGGGAGCAGAGCACCTGCCCTGCACAGCCCCCTCCACCGCAGCCCTCAGCAGGTTGGCACGTGAACAAGGCATTCAGCAGGCGGAGCTGTCCTTGCCTCCAGATGACGAGGTCCAAGCCCCCAGGCTGGGTCAGCGGTGTGAGAAGGGAAGCTGCAAGCCCCACGCCGCACCTGCGTGGAACAGGTGAACCTGACACTCCAACAGTGAAGAGCAGCTCGTCCCGGCTGGCAAGCTTCAGGCCCTTTCTGCGAGGACCCCGTCGGCTGGCGTTCTATGAAGTATTCCCCCCCATACAACTGAAAGCCCAGAGACCAATTTAAGACACATCGGTAAACGGATAATGGACAGGTGGGCTACCAACACCCTGGTGTGGAACAGAGCAGGAATATGCTCTCAGGAAGTACAGCCAGACCCTTCCAATGGCTTCCCTGGGCGCCAAGGTCCACAGTCCCAGGGTGAGAGGGGACAGACCCTGTGTCAGGGATACGGGACACCGTGGAGGCTCCCTTCCACTCCCGTAAGCTGCGGTTGGGATTGCGGGACAAATCCCGAGTCGTGCCTAACAGAGGAATTCCGTGGAGGACCTTGTGACAGAATCAACATGGGAGAGCCTCTCTGGGTGGCCGTTTCATCTTGCGCCATGTCTGAGGAGACTGAGCAACAGCAAGCTTTCGCGCTAAGCCGATTCCTGGAAACGGCAATGGTGCGACTTCAGCTCCAAGGCCAGGTGGGAGGGGTGTCTGAAGCACCTTGGGAGGCCATGGAGAAAGGAGGCCAGCGGCATCATCATCACATCCCAGAGGGGCTTGGACAGTATCCTGGGCCTACCTGGATTCCGTGAAACCTACGAGGTCAACAACTTTCCTGCCAGTGTGGCCAACTGCGGCGCCAGCACTCAAACTCCCCAACTGTTGGCCAGGAAGAAAAGGACCGTCACTCCTCTGCCAGCCGTGAGCCCTGCTCAGTGACAGAAGCCCCCTCCTAAGTGTCTTCTCAATGACATTGGCCATGAGTGCTTCTTGGCCAGGCACGGTGGCTCTCACCTGCACTCGCAGCACTTTGGGAGGCAGGCAGATCACCTGAGGTCAGGAGTTTGAGATGAGCCTGGCCAACATGGTGAAACCCCATCTCTACTAACAATACAAAAATTAGCAGGGCGTGGTGGCAGGTGCCTGTAATCCCAGTTACTTGGGAGGCTGAGGCAGGAGACTCGCTTGAACCCGGGAGGCGGAGGTTGCAGTGAGCCACAATCAAGCCACTGCACTCCAGCCTGAGACAGAGCGAGACTCCATTTCAAACAAAAAAAAACCAGTGGGAATTGGGAGAGAAGAAGGGTGCAGGCCAGGAGGACGCCCTCGGCCTCTTGCAGGGGCTTCCCTTGCCTGGGGCTGGATGCCCGGCCTGACCACCGAGCTCAGAGTGAAAGCAGATGTTATCCCTGCCTTAAAAGAAAAAGTTCCTGTTGCTTGGTTCCCGATTTATCACATGAAGCAGAGTTGCATTTTTATAGTTAAATGTGAAAACAAAAGAATTACATATGTGGGTGGGTGGATGCATTGTTTCTGTAAAAGAGAAAACCATTCTGGTCTCCAGGAGTGACATGTAAGGCAAGTAAACTGGTCAGAAGAAGGATCTGCGACTGAGGGCGGGTGGGGGAGGCGGTGCTTGAAAAGCCGGCTGTTGGAGACTGTTTTGACCTCACCACCACGACAGGGTTTCTCTGCCCTGCCCGCCCTCCTGGAGAGCGGGGACACTGGCCAGGTGACTGGCAGAAGCAGGTCATGCCAGCCTGGCTTTGGCTGAAAGACACACAGGTATCGGACACACGGGTTCTAGAACGGGAGAGGGCTGCCTGTCAACCACTGTGGCTGACAGGGGCTCTGCGGGGGGCTCTGGCGGGTTGAGCACGTCACTCATGTAGGCCTTTTGATATACTAAACTTTCAAAAAACAAAACAAGTCTATATTGGAATCCTATTTGTGGGGTTTCTGAGTCTTTCCGTTTCACAGAATTGCTTGTTTGTTTCAACTATCTCCTTCCACTGTCTGCTCCCCAGAGGATATGGAGACAGTGCTGAAGCCAAAACACTTAAGATTTTGTCTTTTGGTGTCTTTTCTCTGAGTATGAAATATTCCTTTCCTTTGCTAAGATCCCTCAGGAGTTACTTTTTCTTTTATAATAAAAAAAAAAACCCTTCAAAAAATGACACATAAAAAGTCACCTGAATAAGCATAAGGTGTGTTGCAACGACAGACTAAAAGCAAGGCCTCATTTGAGAAGGGGGAGTCTGTTTGAATGGAAGCCGATTCTTCTCTTGAGGGTGGTTCCAGCGCCGCCACCTGTAACCCACGCGGTCCTTGTGAGCCGCGGCGAGATCTCATGAGAGTCCACCTCACGCGGGCCCCCTGCTAGCCATTTCCTGGGCAGAACGGACTTTTTCTAAGCGCCACGTAAAAAGCTCCATGTCTTTACAAGTGCAGAAATTTATAAGAGGCCTGGCTTGAAGAGCCAGCTTTGCACAAATCCATCTCTTTTTCCAGTCTTTAAACATTTGCAATGTAAAAAGAGGGAACACAAAGTCAGCCACTGCTTCCAAGGATGGAATGGGGGACCACCTCCTACTGCAATAAGATTCTGTGATAAACAAATACAGGCTCCTCTCTGCCCCACTTCCTTTGAGGGCTGGGATTATGACCTATTAGCTCATGATATGAGCCAAATGTTTGGGGTGGGGTGTCTTTATTCAATGCTAATGTAATTATGTGCACATACCACAAGTGTTTGCACGAGTTATCACCAGTAATACTGATAATCCCGACACTGGATTCTGTGGGGAAAGAGGGTCTGGGGAAGCTGAAGATCTCACCTGAGCCTTTGATAAACCATGAAGGACCGCACGGGAATTCCCATCCCAGGCTCACCCCAGGCGCATCCTCACTCACAGCTTCTGACCCAGCTTGCTGTCTGTGAAATAAAGCTTCACGTGTTCTCTAGATGACTTTTTGGTTCTAATACTCTGGTGCTCTCTGAGTCAACATGCGCATTCATCAGAAGCTCCAAAAATCCCACAAGAGTGGGACACACATGCTTTGAAACTCAAAGCCAGGGCAATGTAAGCTCCCCGTGCTGCTTCCAGAAGCTTCCAACTGTTTGAAAGGCAGAGATCATGATATGGACATGACCAGAGTCTACTTAAAATCATGAGATCTATACATTTGGAAAAGATAACTTTATTTCTTTTTTTAAACTCGTGGTACAAAAGAATTTAATAAGTGACACATCAGTACAGAAAAATACATCCCTTATAGCTCACCCTTTAAAACCAGAATAGCCAAGTGAAAAATCAGTCCAGATTTTTATTTAAAAAAAAATCAAAAGTACATGTTGGAAATTGAACTACTATGTATTTTATTCTTTTTGGAAATGACATACATGTTTTCTGGTAAGTAATACTCTACCAAACATTGCACTACATTAAAGCAGATAGACAACCTAACTTATTTATGCAGAAAGGGTTTTCGGCAAACACACTAACAGTCTATATGAACAGAATATCTTTTGGTCGATTTCCAGTGCACAGCGTACATTCATTAGTGCTCAGCAAAACAGTAACAAACACCAGCGTAGAAAGTATTTTTGCTTTCACAGCACTAACAATTAAAAAGCACTCAGCATATTATACCTCAACCTCTAAGTGGGTAATCGTGGAAGCTCAAACATCATACCCACTAGGCTAGCCTGAATATTCACCTACAAAAATATTTTTTCAAAAATAATGCTTAAAAGAGATTTCTAGAAAATAGTAAGACTACACCAGGACAAGCAGAAGACAGTGACATAAGGACTGCAAATATTAAGATAAGGAGCTGATTTTCAAACACAGCTTTTAGGTAAAGGACGTCTCTTTCAGTTGATCCCTACAGGTAAGGCAAGCTGTGACCACAGGAGATTCAGAAATCTCAAGACGGACAGCTGGCTTGAGTAACACCCTACAGAAACATCAAAAACCCCACTGAGGCTGAAGGACTGAAACTCTGACCCAGTTTAAAAGAAAAAACAAAGAGCTGTGAGTGCACAACAAGATTCATGCAACCCCTGCAGGGGCAGAGGGTTGTGATGGGGGTCATTCCACACTGTTGGCACACCAACATGCATGCTGGCGGCCGGAGCCCCACGTGGAATGCTGGGCATGGGCGTGCTCCCAAGGAGTCGGACTCAGAGGACCCAAGACAGGTATTACTTGGGCAGGGGAGGCATTCTAGGGCTACTAATCGCCAAGTCAGTTAATACAAAAAGGTGTTGCAGGAGAAATGGGTCATTTTGGTTTTGATCTATCAATACTAACATGAATAAAGAGTTACGGAACAGAGTCAGTCTTTCCCAGATGTGTTCTTCTGTCACCATTAGCTCAGCCTATTGGTCTACTGGGTCAGTAATATCCACGATGACCCCATTCATTGCCTGGAAACCTAGTGCCACAGACTGCCCTGGGAAGCTGGCGTAGAAGATGATTTGCACAAGAAAGTTACCACTAAAGCCCTGCTCGAGTCCAGTCTCCAGTCGTCATTTGCTGCTTTGCAGTCCAGAAACATATTCAAAAGCCAGAAAATGCACAGATGTGAGCGGCACGTCAAATAAGTCACCAGCCTCCATCTTTATCGTCCTGCCACACTGCTGTGAAAACTGCCACGTTAAATCCGGGAATCCACTCCAGCAGTTATTTTTCAACGTACTTCTCTATCAAACACATTCATTAAAAATAGGCATGTAGATGGACTTATTCGCTTCTGTGTCTTCAAACTCCTGGTATGCCTGCCCATGATGGAACTCCTCATCCATGATAGTGTCCTCTAAGTATCCCACCACAGCCTCAAATTCTGCACCAGAGGCGGAGGAGAAAGGCAGCAGGAGGCTCTTTTCTTCTAAGGCGTCCGTTGTGGGCCGGCAGGCCTAAGGCTCCTACCCACCCACGGCCCAGCCTGCATGGAGGGCACAGGGAGAGGAGACCTCCCTGCCCAGGCTACGCCCACTCACTGCCAACCAGGTCAGTGCCCGCCAGTGAGGCCCGGCCTTGGGCTCCGGGTGTCGCCACAGCCACTGTGCCCACCACCCACGTGGGTCTCAGCTGAGAACTTTATTTCTTCTGATGGGTTGCAACCTTCCATTGAGACTGAAAGCAGGTGGTTAGAGGGAGGGAGGTGGGGACAGGAGTTTTATGTTAAACAGGTTAGCTAAATATACATATTTAACAGGTTATAGGAGAAGCTATGAATATTCATGAAGAAAGGTCAGGCACACATGTAAGAGGCAAACATATATGTTACATGTGTCCCATGTTCAGCGGGGATGAAGATGTAACATTAAAATGCAGTAAAATTAGGCTCCACATCAAAAGGTGAAAGAGGACACAAAGGTGCTGTGTGCACATCCTCCATCACCAGCCAGAGCCAGTCTGCGACTGTGACCACGTAGACAGCGGCTGTCAGGTCAAAACCAGGGGAGGGGAGGGGACTCTGGCTGCAGCGTCAGGAGGCTGCTTGAATTCAGCAGAGGAGTCTTTGTTCGTGGTTTTCCATGACTGGTTTCTGTTTAATTCTTGAGGGAAAAAAGGTCTCATGAAGGTTAGTGAAGAAGGAAGTGTACAGAGGTATGACTGACCCCCTGTCTTGTCATGGCCAGAAAACTTACAATAGCTTTCAGATTCTGGAATGGTTTTTGGATTTTGAAATATCTGCATATACATGATGAGATATCTTGGGGATGGGACCCAAGTCAAAACATGAAATGTATTTATGTTTCATATACACCTTATACACACAGACTGAAGATAACTTTATACAACACTTTTAATAATTTTGTGCATAAAATAAAGTTTTGACCACAATGTGTCAGGAGGACAGGTATGAAACTTTCCACTTGTGGGGTCATATCCAACTTTTTAAGCTTTCAAACTCAAAGTTTCAAATTTTGGAACCTTTTGGATTTCCGATTAGGGATGCTCAACCTGTGTAGTGCTTGAAAATCGGAACTTCCAGACTTTCAGTGAGGCACCCCATTCGACTTTTAGAAAGCACCAACCACGCAATGTATTGATCATACACACATCTGCACCACTACTGCACTGATACGCATCGTTTACTATAAACACATTTTAAAGGTTATAATACAAGTAAACAATATTTTATCTTTAAAAATGTTTTTGCTTTGACTCCCAACTTGTGTTTTGAGTGCAAGCAGTAAGACTGAACATGCTCCTCCCATGCCAGTTAAATACATACACCAAATGCTGAAAGGGCCAGCGAGCACGCCCTGCCCTGCCTGCCACCGTGGGGTCCTCATTCACTCTTCAGGGATGTCTGTGCTCCTTGGACACGCATACATTTGGGGGATAAGGGACCAGGTTACAAAACATGAGTAAAATGTGATTTAAAAAACGGAATAAAGTTGTTTTCTGTCTGTTTTTGAGACGGAGTCTTGCTCTGTTGCCCAGGCTGGAGTACAATCTTGGCTCGCTACAGTCTCTGCCTCCCAGGTTGAAGCAATTCTTCTGCCTCAGCCTCCCAAGTAGCTGGGACTACAGGCGCATGCCACCATGCCCAGCTAATTTTTGTATTTTTAGTGGAGACTGCATTTCACCATGTTGGCCAGGCTGGTCTCCAACTTCTGACCTCGTGATCCGCCCGCCTTGGCCTCCCAAAGTGCTGAGATTACAGGTGTGAGCCACTGCACCGAGCCCAGATAAAGTGTTACCGGCTCTTCCTGCGTGCGCCTTAGTTAATTATCTTGGGGGTACATTCACTGATTCACATGCCTCATTTAAAACAAGAACAGGCTCAGATCCAGGTTTTGTAGAACATAGGACTTTTACAATTTCTGAGGAGAATAAACGCTTTAAGAAAAAAGAACACCAAAAACAGCCTTACTTTTACAACTCTTACAAATGCTTGTGACCCTCAAAACACGCAGTTAGGGGACTCCCAGAGCCATGGGGGGGACCCTGTGGGGGACCTGCCAACCACCATCAAGGCCTTGCTGGCTTTCAGCAGATTTGAGGAGGCTGCTTCGAAAAACAAGACAGCCTGGGAAAGAGAGCTCCTTTGCAAAAGGGTGCTTAGTAGACTGGAATTTCAATGTCCTTCCCTGCCTGGGTCCTCTTCAATGGGCCATCAAAGAAAATTCTCTGGTCTAGGCAAAACTGTTTAGAGAACAGTCCCTGCAGCACAGTGAAGCCAGGTCTGGAGCTGGTAAGAACAGGAGCACAGATGTTTAGATAACACCAGTTATCACAGCCATTCCCTGCAGCTGTCTCTCTCTCTCCTTTTCTCTCCCCTTCTAACACTCAAGCTCTGGTCTGAGGACGAGGAGGAGGAGGCGGATGTATAACATTTTAGTAAGGAACACTCTGAACTCACTAAAATAAGTCACACTGTCAGCTCCTGCCCATTAAGGGAGAGGGGGGCCTGTTTTTCCTATTCCTCATGGGCGAGAAATTTGAGATGAAACTAGCCTTGCAGAAATCTTGGTCTCCCTTTTAAGGCATTGTTTTCACTGTAAGATGGCAAAGGCAAATCCAAGAGGCTGTGGCTAACTCCGGACATTTATGGGCCTGAGGACAGTGAAATGCAGATGGTGGCGGTGCAGATGTACCTGAGGCACGGCTTAGCAGAGGGTTAACGTGTAGGCAAATTCGGAGGAAGGTGGAAATGCCCAAATTTTATTTTACAAAAATCACAAATCCATTCCCTCTTCTGACCCCTCACTCCAGCACGCCTCACCCATCGGCGCCTGACGCCAGATCAGCCTTCCCTGAGGCACCTGCGCTGACATTTCTCCATGACACAACGCCGCCCAGCAGCCACACAGTGGGCCCAACAGCTCTGCTCAGGAAGCAGCTGTGACCTGCCTTCCTAACGCAAGTGTCAGTTCTCTCCGGGTACTGTGGCCTTAACACCACGAGCCGCAGGCTCTGTGCTCCCAACCGCCAGGGGCTCTGGCCTCTGGGAGGTGCCCAAGAGCCAGCTCGGGGGCGGCGGGGAGGGGCGGGCTTGGCCCTCTGCTCCCGGCCACCCAGGCCTCAGGAGCGTGGATTTTGTCTCCTGTGCTGCAACTGTCATACCCGGGGTCCAAATCCTTTTCCCCCGCGGCGAGGATCACAGGCAGGCTCTCACTCCCACCACGGTCTCCGCACCACCGCAGGCCTCCCACCGCCCCCTCTGGCCTTGGCTGCCCCCGAGGCTGCAGGCAGGTTTAGGCCGCCCGTGGGCGACCACCCCGAGGCCTGTCCTCAGCCGCCGTGGGAGCCCCCTGCAAGGCCGGGTGGTCTCTGTCTACGCAGATCTGCCTGGGCCCCTTTCCTGGCCTGGCATCCCCAACACACTGAGCCGGGCGGGCAGCGTCCTGTGGCTCTGGACCCTGCCAGGCTATCCCGGGAAGCTGCAGGAAAAGTCTGAAACAAAGGCTGAGGACTCGGCACTCCCAGAAGAGACAGATGCCTGCCCACCACGCCCGGAAGTGTCACGTGCTGCTGAGAGCAGTCGCCAGCGGAAGTGGTTCTCGTGTGAACCGGAAGTGGTGGTCATATGAACAGGAAGTGGTGGTCATGTGAACAGGAAGTGGTAGTCACATGGTTGTCTCGCTGCCCAGGTGCCCTCCTAGATCTGCAGAGTCCACGCCGAGGCCCCTGCCACCCAAACCATTGCCAGGGCCTTGTTAGGTCACGTTTAGGAAAGCTGGGGTCACAGCTGCAGAGGAGGGGGAGGCAGGGGTCTCGCAGGCCTCCCCTCTGCCCTTCCAGGGGGCAGGAGGAAGCAATCTGGGGTAACTTAGGGCAAGCATCTGTAAAAAACCCTAAGACCTGGGTGGACTCCAGGCCCAGGTGCTTTCTGGCCCAGGTGCCCGAGCCTTTCAGGCCCCCAGCTCTCACACCTGTGGGGCCTCAACCACTCCGAGCAGCTCTGGAACCGCTGGGGACAGTCCCTGAGGAATAAATAACCCAGCACGTCTAGAAGCGAAGGGAGGAGGACCGTTCTAGACACATTCTCCCCTGCCGGATCAAACAGGGAGGGCATCCGCATCCAAGGAACCTTCTAACTCTAACTTGGGTATTAAACGAGCTTTAGAAGTTAATATAAGTTCAGAATTCGCTCAGATAAAACTTTACCTGAGACTTGGTTTACTCTTGAAACCATCTTTAAAGGAGGAGATAATCGTTCACATTTCTGAATCCCTGAGGCCAGCAAGCATCTGCTAACGTCACGTTATTGAACAGAAAGGGTGGGAGAGATTTTTGTAGAGGCATTTCCAGGGACAGCAGGTGGGCCCTGTGGGCTTAAGGCCAGGCGGCAGGAAAAAGAGGAGTAAGTTAGAAATATTCGAGATTTTCCACTTACAGCGCTGGGTAGAGGCCGATATTTTTGACATTTAAACATCCAGATGAGAGCTCTCTTTGGGTCAGGAACAAGGAGCTGCCTGGTTCCACATCCCTGGAGGTAGCCTGGGCGCTCAGTAGGCCTGAGTCAGGTCCGCCTTCTTAGTTGCTACCGATGAGCCACACGTGATTGGGAATGAACGGCTTAGCCATCTGAACTCCTAAATCTGTTGGGGTCCGCGTGTATAGACCTCAGGCCCTCCCCCACGGCGGGATCTAGCAAGGCGCTTCTTTCCCGTGCAGCGAGGAGCCTGTGTCTTATGCTCCGCTGCCATCTGGTGGCCGTAGGCTCGAATTACAACTCCGGGGTTTTTTTGTTTGTTTTGAGGTATGAGGGGAATCCGCTTTAAAAGTTGAAAACGTGAGCCTGAAAAAGTTAAGAAAAGTTGAAACACATGACAGGGAGAGGGAAATAGGTGAGGACCAGGCAGGATAGGGAATCTGGACAATTTCCAGGGTCTTTGCATGTGGACTTCTTTGAAATATTCTGAATTCCGGGAGTATTAGGTCCACCCAAAATCAAAGAACCACAGCGTATACCAAAGACAAAATTCCAATTATTTGTATTATCTAACATTTGAGATTGTCTATTTTACTGTTTTTTTCTCCATTCAAATATCAAGCTGTTTTCAAGGAACCCTTTTAATGATGTCTGAAACTGAAATCCAGACAACTGCCGCTGACTGGATTCCACACCTAAACCCTGGCCCTTGCCCTGGACAAGACGCAAGGGACCTTGGCTTTGAGTAGAACCCGCAAAAAAATGTAATACCACCCCCTCCAGAAGATAGTCATCCATGCCTCTGTCCAGTGTGATGGTGCGCCCTCATCACTCCCAAGTTCTGCACCTGAAACTGATTTGCATTTTTGGTAAAAAGAGATGGAAGCCGAGCTCCCTAGCACGAGCTCTCATCATTTGCATTACAGTGTGGAGCTCCAGGACACCAACAGGTGAGCGCCAGCAGGTGAGCACACCCTGAAGGAAATCTCCGAGGTGGGGCCACCAAGGGCCTGTGCCCAGGGCAGGGTGACCAGTGCCACCGCCCCCACCCCCCGCCCACCCCCGCCCCAGCTCGAGTGTGTGCAAATCCCAGGGAATTCACGGCCACCACCTGCTCTCTTGCTCCTCTCTTCTGAACATCGTTAAAACAAGTTCAAAAATGTTCATCTCCGGCCATGACCCCAGGGCCGCTGGCAGACGCCTGCTCTTGGCGCAGGAGCTGCTCTGGGCAGCCTGTCCTGGCCAGCGAGAAATAACACCAAACAGCCACTTCCTGGGTGATTCCAGGCAGACCCAGGGCTTCCTTGATGATCCCAAATCAGGACTCAGAGGACTTATTAAAGGCCTCGGGCTCTCCCGAGGGCCCCACTTGTCAGAGTCATTTCACTCCCAAACATCTTGGCGAACTCCTGATGCCAGCAACTTAGCTGAGTTGGGGTGGCGCGGTGAGGCCATGGGCATCCAGGCTGTTGGCCCTGCGACTCGGGAGTTAGCAAGAGTTGCTCCTTGTAGCTGGCTCAGTGTAAGTAGGCAGTTCCCTGAACCTCCCATCCCTCTGCGGCCCAGGAGAGTTGACTGAGATCATCTATCTGAGAAGGAGGTCAGTGCCCTGGGACGGGCAGCAGGCTAACTGTCCTCACCCCGCCCTCCGCTCCAAGTCGGGCGCACGGGATGGGCTCCGCGAGGTTGCCTCCACTCTCTTCCCCTTGACATTTTCTAGCCCTAAAAAATTATTAAGGTTTTTCCTATCTTAAAACTCAGTCCTTCTGAGTTGGCTTGGCCTTCGGCGGATTCGAGATGAGGATCTGGGGCCTCTGAAACGTTGAGTCAAATCTGGTTCTAGCGACCAGCCGTGGGTCGCTGGGCAAGTAACCTGCCCTTTCTGGGCTGAGCTTTCCTTCTGTGTCCATGAAGGCAACAGTAGCATGGAGCAGGGTTACTGGAAGCAGTCAAGTGAGACACGATGTGTGAAGGTGAGTGCCCAGCCGAGCCGAGACCATGGTAAGAGCCTCTGGGTGCCTGTGCTCACTGCCTGGGGAAGACGCCCTGCGCCTGGCGCTCACCTGTGCCGTGGACCAGGCCGCACAGTGGTCCCCACGCCGCAGAGCCCGCCGTGCCCCTCCATTAGTGACTGCTGCTCTTCAGAGCCCTCAGTCCCTCAGCTTCTCCTTTACCTCCTCACACGTGCTGAGCCGGGTCAGGGAGGAGAAGGGCAGAGAGAGCAAAGAAAGGAAACTGAGGGTACGGACGGGGAGGCCAGGGCTCTGCCGGTCACCACAGTCCTCGTTCACAGCTGGGAAGTGAAACACCGAGACCCAGAGAATTCAGTACTAACACGGGGCCCGGGCTAGACAGCAAGCACACGGCAAAGACAGAGCGTGACCTCAGCCACCCGAACACAAAGGACGACTCTTCTCAGGCGGGTCGCATCTGAGGCCTGCGAGGGCCTGTCGGGAGGCCTGGCTTCCTCCCAGTCCCCGCCCCTTCTCACATTCTGTCACAATCAACTTCCCAGGAAACGTGGATGTTCTCTTTTATTTCAGGAACTAAGAGTAAGGAAGAGTCTCTGACAAAATTGCATGATGTGCGTCGTGTCCTTCTTTCGCATGTCGTGCATGAACGAGCCGCTGTGAGGGCCCAGCCCGGCGGCGGGGTCGGGGATTCTCGCCTGTGGGTGCCGCAGGCAGACAGCTGAATTTTTAGAGTTGCTCTGTGGGCACTTTACAGCTTCCTCTTCCAACTACTCAGGCCATAAATCTCTAGCCTGCTGGTCTCCACTCATGGGGAGTGGTCCCGCACCCCAGCAAGGTCTGCAGACACAGCACTGGGCCACACGTGGCCCATAAATAATGCACACGTTGAGCCCCAGCCTCAGCTGCTGAGGTCGGCCGTCTGGAGCCCGTGGACTTGTGACAGCCTCAAGGAGCCCTCCAGACTGCCCGAGACGGGGACGACACTTCCTGGTGGTGCAGACACCACAGCATCGGCATCAGGTTAGACAGAAGTAGCAACAAGGATCAGTTCTGCAGGAAGACCAGGAGTGCCTGATGGGATGGCACCACTCAGTGCTGCAAGCTTGTGCCTTTTCTGGATGCTTCCATGGTGCGGGTCACTGCAGTCCAGGTTACTGCAGTCCAGGTTAGGGGAGGAGAAGGGCAGAGGCAAAGAGTCTCTGCAGGCACACCTTGCTGAGAGTTAGGGGACAGAGCTCACAGGCTGGGCAGAGGAACACAGAGACCCAGGGGCTGCGCAGGCTCTAAGGGAGTGTGAGGCTGTGGGGAAATTGCTGTGGGAGCCCGCAGAAGTGCATGGCACCCACAGCCCCTGACCAGGGCTCCTGCATCTTCCATCAGCCTGGGCATGCGGAGTGACCCCGCCACCAAGCCCAGCCCTGCTCTGAGCCTTGGAGTGCTGGGTCAGGACAGTGAGGAGACCAGGCCCACCTCTCCTGCCACTTCAGGTCTTGGGGTGGTCCTTACCAGACACTAAACTTCTGTCCCTAATCAGACAGTGGCAAGTGGAATTGACAAAGGGTCATGACCAGCGTGACTTCCGACCTAGAGCATTGACTGCACATGTGGGTCTGCTGTGGTCCGAATGTGTCTCCTCCGAAATCCCAGTGCTGACACTCAAAGCCTAATGGCATTGGGAGGTGGGGCCTCTGAGAGGTGCTTAGGCCATGAGAACTCCTCCGCAGTGAATAGGGTTAAGGCCTTCATAAAAGAGACTTCACACAGGGTGTGGCACCTTTCTCTCGCCATGTGAGGACACAGTGTTCCTCCCCGTCAGAGGACACAGCATCAAGGCACCGTCTTGGAAGGAGAGAGCAGTCTTCACCAGACACAGAACCGCCAGGCCTTGAACCTGGACTTCCCAGCCTCCAGAACTATGGGAAATTCATTTCTGTTCTTTATACGCTATCCAGTCTTGGGTATTGTAGCAGCACAGATGAACTAAGACATGGTCTTGACATGCGCTGAGCCCATGGTTTTCCTGTAAAATGAAAATATCTACGCCTATCCCAGGGGCTGGTTGTGAGGCCTGAAGACAATGTGCCCATCACCAGCAGAGAGTAGGAGCCCCGTTGAGGGTGGTTGCCAGGGCGATGAAGCCTGTCTTGCCAGTGGGACTCAGGGACACACTCACGCAGGCGGGACTCTTAGGACTCCTCCAAGTCTTTCTAACGCATGGAACGTGTGGGTTATTTCCCCCTCATTTCAGGTCCTCCATCAAGGGAGCCTGGGTCCTGGGAGGAAGCTGCCAGCATGGCCATGGAAGGAAGCCCTGAGCAGGGACGGCGAAGCTGAGACAGACCGGTCTCTCCCTTGACAGAGGAGCCCCGACAGCTGGCCTCGGACACTGCCTGTGATGAGGCCAGGGCCACCCGGAAACACTTCCCAGGGAACGGAAGGCTGGGTATGTGCCGGGCACCTGCAGGCTGGCCCTGGGGATTTCACCGCGGGAGGCTGAAGGAACCCCCCTCCTGAGTCTGTATTTGTGAGGTTCGGGAGTGGGCGGGAGCCACTGTCTGAGGACAGACGGCAGATTTTTCTAGGATTCCTGTTGGATGGGGATATGGTAAGTGAAGGAAAACCCCAGGAATAAGGAAAGTCTCACGATCTCAAGCACAGAACACATTTTATGTGAAGAGCCAGATAGTAAATATTTTAGGTGTTGTAGACTACAGTCTGATTCTGTGGCAGAAGTGGCCACACACAGTACAGAAGTAAGTGAATGTGACCGTGTTCCAATAAAACTTTATTTACAAATAGTAAATAGTGAGTGCAGTTGGTTCTCAGGCCTAGTTTGCCAACCCCTGGTATAGGGAAAGAGCGTAGACACTGCCATGAGTCCCACAACCTAATCCCTGTTCTGCAGGGCCAGGTCTGTGGCCTTAGGCAAATGCTGTGTCCCTCTGATCCTGTTTGCTCGTTAGTAGAAAGTGGTTAGCAAGAGCCGCCTCTTAGAGTTGTGGTAATACATGCAAAGCCCCCAGCACGCTGCCGAAGGAAACGCCACCGGCCTCGAGGTGGATGGGCCAGGAGCAGCCCTAGTGTTCTGTTGCCCTCGGGGTCTTTCATGGTCTTTTGCCTCGTGTATTGGACCTGACTCAGAGTGAATGAAGAGTCAGTCTCTTGCTCTATCTGTATTCTTAAAGTAGGTCTTTCCAAACTCACCGACGTGCTATTTCAAACGGTCTGGCAGCATCCAGGGCTGCGTGGAGTCCCCTGCTGATCCTGCTGCAGCAGAACGTTGCCTGCCCCAACATTTCAAGTTATAATGGAACCCAAAACAGATGTGCCAGGTCTAGGGGGGCCTGCAGCAACCTGCATTTGTTTCTTAGGAATGCCCCTCCTAAGCACATTTTGAGCAGACATTGGTGATAAAAGCCAGGCCATCAAAGGCCCCAGCATGCTCTAAACACTGCCATTGTGCCTATTTATGTCAAGGAAAATCTGGGAGGTATGGAACTAACTAAATGTATGGCTCCGACTCTCACTAAGCTATCTGTTTGAAAAATGTTGCTGATTAGAGGAAAGAGAATTTAGATAGATAAAAATTAGATAGCATTCAGATGGGTTGAGCTCTTAACTATGACATCAGTCAGTACTAAGTTATGTCAGACATGAACTGAGAATATGAAGTAGAAGAGATGGGATAATCACGAATATTATAAATATTTGTAAACTAAAGTAAGAGGAAAACAATGCTACTTTTATATCCAAGCTTATGCTCTCGCTAAGTAGAAAAGTTGTTACAAAGATGGTTAAAAGTGATGAAACTGGTTTGGGCACTCTTATGAAGGTTGTATATGGTTAGGAAAAGGAAGAATAAGGTTTTTTTAAAAATAGCTAGAAAGACTGAAAGCTTTGCTCCTCAGATAAGAAAAAGACAGAGATTCCTGCTTTCACCTCTGATATTAAACATTGTATTGGAAGTTCCAGCCAAAGCACTTAGACAAGACTTTCAAATTGGAATGTAAGACGTAAAACTATATATATTGCAAATGACATGATCTTCTATGTAAAATCCTAAAGAAAAAGAAAACCTTCCTGATTATCTTCATTCATTTTCTGTTCCTATAATAGAATACTACAAGATTAGGTAATTTATCAAGAAATGTATTTCTTACAAGTCTGGAATCTGGAAAGTTCAAGGTCAAAGATGAAACATGGCAAAGATAGAACATGACCCTAGAGCTGCCTGAACACAAGAGACAGACAGGACAGATTTTTTTTTTTTTTTTTTTTTTGAGACAGAATCTCGCTCTGTCTCCAGGCTGGAGTGCAGTGGTGTGATCTCGGCTCACTGCAACCTCTGCCATTCAGGTTCAAGCAACTCCCCTGCCTCAGACTCCCGAGTAACTGGGATTACAAGCACGCCACCATGCCGGGCTAATTTTTTGTGTTTTAGTAGAGATGGGGTTCCATCACGTTGGCCAGGATGGTCTCAATCTCTTGACCTCGTGATCCGCCTGCCTCAGCCTCCCAAAGTGCTAGGATTGCAGGCGTGAGCCACCGAACCTGGCCTACAAGGGACAGACTCTTATCAGGTATATCTGAGGCCACTGGACGCTGTCAGGCGGCCTTTCTTCCTCTAGCTCCCTACTCCTTCTCATGTTCTGTCATGATCAACTTCTCAGGAGACGTGAATGTTCTGTTTCATTCATCTGGTCAAGGTGCCACATCTGATGAGAGCCTTCTTATGGTATAGAAACTTGCAAAGGACATCACATGGCAAAAGGGCAGGGGCACGCCAGCACAGGACTCTCCTTCTCTTCCTAGAAAACCATCACAAGGCCCCACACTGATGTGATGGATGATGTGATGCCCCTTATCTAATCCTAATTCTCTCCCAAAGGCCCTGTATTAGTCAGGGTTCTCTAGAGGAACAGAGTCAACAGGATATATATAAAGGGGAGTTTATTAAGTATTAACTCACATGATCACAAGTTCCCACAATGGACCGTCTGCAAACTGAGAAGCAAGGAGAGCCAGTTCAAGTTCCAAAACTGAAGAACCTGGAGTCTGATGTTCAAAGGCAGGAAGCATCCAGCACAGGAGAAAGATGTTGGCTGGGAGGCAAGGCCAGTTTAACCTTTTTACGTTTTTCTGCCTGGTTTATATTCACTGGCAGCTGATTAGATGGTCCCCACCCTGGTGAAGGGTGGGTCTCCCTTCCGCAGCCCACTGACTCAAATGTCAATCTCCTTTGGCAACACCCTCACAGGCACATCCAGGATAAATACTTTGCATTCCTCAACTGAATCAAGTTGACACTCAGTATTAACCATCGCAGGCCCCATCTCTTGATCCTGTTACAATAGGAATTAAGTTTCCAACATGCATTTTGGGATGGTAATTCAAACCACAGCACAGATCTTATAAGCAAATTCAGCCAAATTGCAGAATACATAATCAACACAATCAGTTGTGTTTCAATACATCACCAATGAAAAATTCAAAAAAGAAATTAAGATAAAAATTTCATTTACAATAGAATCGGAAAAAAATTAAAAACCTAGGAATAAATGTAATCAAGGAGAATGTAACTATGACAGACTTGTGAACTGAAAAGTGTAAAACATTGCTGAAAGAAATTAAAGAAGACCTATATAAATGGAAAGACATTTCATTTAATGGATTGAAAGACAATATTGTCAAGATACAAAGCAATTTACAAATTCATACTCCATCTTTGTCAAAATTTCAGTGGCACTGCAATGAACCCGAATAAGCAAAACAATCTTGAAAAAGAAGAACAAAATTGGAGGACTCACACTTTCTGATTTCAATACTTACGACTAAGCCACAGTAGTCGAAACTGTGGTACTAGCAGAAGGATAGACATATAGACCAATGGAATAGAACTGAGAGCCCAGAAATAAACCCGTATCTGTGACAAACTAATTTTCAGCAAAGGTGCTAAGACCATTCAATGGAGAAAGAATGGCACTCTTCAACAAATGGTGCCAGGGTCACTGGATATTCACATGCAAAATAATAAATTTGGACGCCCACCTTGCATGATATGCAAACACCAACTCAAAATAAGTAAATGATCTAAATATAAGAGCAAGACCAAAGGGGCAAATCTTCATGACCTTGGCTTCAGCCAAAATATCTGATAAGGGATTAATATCCAGAATATATAAAGAATTTATATAACCCAACAACTACAAAACTTAATTTTAAAATGAGCAAATGACTGAAATAGCCGTATATATACACACAAATGGTCAACAAGCACGTGAAAAAATGCTGCACATCATTAGTCATTAGGGAACTACGAATAAAAGGCAAACTTGACACTCACTAGAATGGCTGTAATTTAGAAACGTGAAAAATATTAAGTGTTCATAAGGATATAGAGAAATTGGAACTCTTTATTTATTTATTTTTGAGATGGAGTCTAGCTCTATCCACCAGGCTAGAGCGCAGTGGCACAATCTCGGAGGTTGGTCACCGCAACCTCCGCCTCCCTGGTCCAAGTAATTCTCCTGTCTCAGCCTCCCGAGTAGCTGGGATTACAGGCACATGACACCACACCTAACTAATTTTTGTGTTTTTAGTAGAGATAGGGTTTCACCATGTTGGCCAGACTGATCTCGAACTCCTGACCTCAAGGAGTCTGCCCACCTTGGCCTCCCAAAGTGCTGGGATTACAGGTGTGAGCCACCGAGCCCGGCCGGAAATTGGAACTCTTGTATACTGCTGGTGAGAATGTAAAATAGTGTAGCCCTTACAGAAAATGGTATCACAAGTCATAAAAGAATTCAAAATAGAATTACCATACGGTCCAGCAATTCCACTTCTGGGTATATATGCGAAACAATTGAAGCAGACACTCAAACAGGTTATATGCTGGTATTCATAGCAGTGTTATTCCCAACAGCAAAAGGCTGGAAACAACTGAATGTCCCTGAAAGGCTGGATAAACAAAATGTGGTATATACCTCAGAATACTTCTTTAAAAGGAATGCAATTCTAATATTAATGCATTCTATAACATGGATGACCTCTGCAGACATTATGCTGAGTGGAATACACCACTCACAAAAAGACAAGTCTTCTATGGTTCCACTTAGATGACATGCCTACAGCAATTTAATTCATAGAGACAGAAAGTCAAAAGTCAGTGCAGCTGTGGGAGGGGGAGGTGGTGAATTACTGTTTAGTGGATCAAAGTGTCAGTTTGGGATGACGGATGCGTTCTGGAGGTGGATAATGTTGATGGGTGCACAGCAATGCAAAGGTGCTTAATGCACAGAGCTGTATGCTTAAACGTGATTAACGCCGGGCGCGGTGGCTCACACCTGTAATCCCAGCACTCTGGGAGGCCAAGGCAGTAGCATGGCCTGAGCTTAGGAGTTTGAGACCAGCCTGGGCAACACAGCGAGACCCCATCTCTATTAAAAACACAAACATTTCCCAGGCGTGGTGGCGGACATCTGCAATCACAGCTACTTGGGAGGTTGAGGCAGGAGAATTGCTTGAACCCAGGAGGTGGAGGCTGCAGTGAGCCTTGATCTCACCACTGCACTCCAGCCTGGGCAACGGAGTGAGATTCAGTCTCAAAAACAAACAAACAAACATGGTTAACGTGGTAAATGTTTTATGCATTTTACTACAATAAAAAATATTTGAACACAGAGAAAAAAGTAAACATTGAGATATCATATGACACAGAAATCTACTAGGCATATACCCCAAAGAACTGAAAACAGAAGCTGAAACAAATACCTGTACACACATACTCATGACAGCACTATTCTCAGTACCCAAAAGGTGGAAACAACCCAAATATCCAACAACTGAAGAACAGATAAGCAAATTGTGTTGCATCTGTACAATAGAGTTGGATTCAGCCCCCAAAGACACGGAGTTACTGAGTCATGCTGCAACATGAGTGAACCTTGAAAACATTGTTTTCAGTGAAAGAAGTCAGACACAAAAGGTCACATATTGTATGGTTCCATTTATATGAAATCTCCAGAATAGACGATTCCATAGAGACGGAAAGCAGGTTGGTGGTTGCCAGGGCCAGGCGGAGAAGGGAACGAAGGGAAGCCACTGAATGAGGGCAGAGTTTTGTTGTGAAATATGGAGATGTTTTGGAGCTAGACCTGGTGGCTGCTTAGCATTGCAAATGCACTGAATGCCACTGAATTGTTCACTCTAAAAGGATTTTGTTATGTGAATTTCATGTCAATAAATGTTTTAAAATATGTAGCTAATATCATGACTACTTTTTAAAACACTGTATTAGGTGCTGTACTATGTGAGTTAGAGATATTGCCTGTTTTGTTATCAAGATAATCCTATGAGATAATAGTGGTGTAATCCCAGCGTTGTGCCTGAGGAAGCTGGTGTGGTCCAGGGGTGTTGTGGTCCAGTGGGGGTGGTAGAAATAGACACAGGATAACTTCCTATGAGAAAGTGAGTGAGCTCAGCCCTGCAGAGAGAGCTGGTGGGCAGAACAGTCACAGCTGCCACCATGAATTGAGGCACCAGATGCCGAGTTGTTTCTTCACAAAAACACAAGAATGCATTTCACCGCCTTTCCTCCCCACAAACAGCGCCTCGGCCAGGTCTTGGCTAAGAATTAACTGAGTGCTTCTGAGAGCCATTTCAAACCATCACAGGAAGACACCATGAAAGGATGTGGCTTAGCAAGAGGTCCCACTTTAGCCCTGGTGGGCCACACGGGCACAGTAGGGGAGGGGGGAAGAGGAGGTTAAGAGGGGACTGCTGTAGGAAAAGAAGCCTTCTGGAACTTTGAAATCTGTTCAGGAATATCCCGAATCCGCTGCAGGCCTGTAACCCTCACCACTGCGGGGCGGCCGCCGGCTTGAGTTGGGTCAGAACAATCAGGTAGGCCTGTCAGACACAGAGCTTGTCTCAAGGCATGGGAGGGGGCTTGGCGTTTGCATTTTTAACAAGTTCCCAGGTGTTGATGCTGCTAGTCTGAAACCCACACCTTGAGAACCGCTTTGTAAAGACTCCGCCCTGATGCCTGCGGAGAGAGCACCCGTGGGACAGGCACCCAGCACACCCTGGCCAGCCCAGCAGCCACAGGGGCCAGAGAGGTGGCTGGAGAGGAAGTCCCCCTACCTCTCCACAGCAGTGGGGAGACCCTGGACAGGGCTTGGGGTCAGGGCTGACATCCGGTTCCCCTCGGTGCAGACTGTGGGGTGGCTGCTGTATACAGACAAACAACACAACCACAGCTCGGCAACAGGTCATGCCGACACACAGCCGAGTCCGAGGGAGCCACCCGTCCTCAAAGCCTGGGCCTCCCTCTTTCCTGCTGCTCAGCAAGCTCCTGCAAGCTGAGCACAAAGACAAAATAAAAATCCGACTTGAGGAAGGGCATTGCTGGGCCATCTACCCTGAGAGGGTAAGCGGGGAAAAGTTGGTAGCACAGCTGTAGGACTAGCAGAGTTCTTTGCCACTTATTCAATGCAGTATGCAAGGAACCTGGCCCTTTGCTGCAAAGAAGAGTCAAGGAAAATGGAGATCATGCTGGGGTCCTGTCTTCCTGCTTCCTAGTTGTTCCTGTTTCTGCAGAGCACAGGGAAGGAAGAGGAGCAGGGATCTGCAACCCTGGATGAAACTGATGGAGAGCTGGGGGGTGAGTGGGGCTGTGGGGTTGGGGGTGAATGGGGCTGTGGAGGGCTGAATGGGGCTGTGGGGG
>CAUYQU010093913.1:0-22524 GCA_963574635.1 Cheracebus regulus | reverse complement strand
TGGCTCCTCTGCCGGGAATCTCCCAGTCTGTGGGCAACAAAAATTCGTCGGAAAGTGCAGCGTCCACTCGTTCTCTGCACTTTCACTGGGAGCTACATTCCTGAGCTGTTGCTAATCGGCCATCTTGGATCTCTTTCCCCTTGCTTTCTTAATAAACTTGCCTTTGCTTTGCACTGTGGACTCGTCCTGAATTCTTTCTTGCACAAGATCCGAGAACCCTCTCTTGGGGTCTGGATCGGGACCCCTTTCCTGTAACAGTTTCAGGGTGTATACATATGTTAAACTTATTAATTTGTAAACTTTAAATATACACTTAATACATATCAACTTTACTTCAATAAGGGTACTAAAAATATTAAGTGCCTAGTAATAAAACTTACTAAAGGCATACAAACCCTTCACAAAAAGTCTAATATGCTATTGGGAGACATTTAGGTAGATCTAAATAAATGAAGGGATCTACCATAGTCCTAGAATGATAAAAATCCTAACTGGCTTTTTTTTGGGAGGGAAGGGGACAAGTTGATTCAAAAATGTTTATGGGAATTTTAAAAGGCCAACGATAGCCAAGACGCTCTTGAAAAGTAAGGCAAAAGAATTTACATTAACAGATATCAAGACAATTTGCTGATAAACAAATAGACCAATGGAACAGATTGAAGAGCCCCAATACAGATCCATACATACATCAACACATGGTATTGGACAGTGATGGGTACGCAGAGTCATTCAGAAATGACCAGTAAAAGGCACTGGATCAATTGAGTGTCTATAAGCATTCTTCTCACAACACACAAAAATCAATTCCAAGGTGGATTAAATACCTAAACATGAAATGTGAAAGCCTGCAGCTCTTAGAAGGTTGTACAGGGAAATACCTTCGTGATCCGGAAGATTTTTTAAGTAAGTAACAAAAAGCACCAATGATAAGGGGAAAGTAGCAATAAAAAAGAACAAAATGTTAACTACATTAAAAACTAAGAACATTTGTGGGTCAGCAATTTGCATTCCCCAATATCTAGGGAACAAAGGCATTCCAACAAAGGCTGGGCATGGTAGCTCACAATTGTAATCCTGGCACTTTGGGAGGCAAAAATAGAAGGCTCTCTGGAGGCCAGGAGTTCAAAACCATCCTGGGCAACAGAGAGAGATCCTATCTTTTACAAAAACACATAAATAAGAATAATTTTTCATAGAACTCTATTCACTAAAGATATTATAAAGAGAATGAATATACAAATGACTGGGAGGAAGGCAAGACACTTGCAACTAACCAACAAATAGAAACTTGTCAAAACCACAGTACGATGCTACTACATGCTTAGAAAATGACAAAGCTTTAAGAATCTGATGGAATGTAGCTGGGGCTTTGAAATTCTCATATGCTGCCAGCTGGAAGATACACTGGTATACCACTTTGGAAAGATGTCGGACATTATATAGTAAAGTTGAAGACAGGCATATCACATGACCCAGAAATGTTACTTAGTTTCTACCCTGAAGAAATGGCTATACACATGTACCACATGTCCATAGCAACACTGTATGTAATAGTAAAAAACTCAGAAAACTCCAAATGGTCTATTCATAGCACAATAGATAAATTTTAGTATTTTCATTCAGTGGATGTTATATAGATGCTGAGCAGACAAAAAATAGAAAAGACTGCTGCTGTATAGTGACCTATGCAGAAATGGCTGTCTTCCTTATAGTAAGAGAGTGACAGACCAGCAAGGCTAAGAATAAAATTAAATATAGCTCTCAGAACCGACCATAGCAACAGCAGGGAGTGTTTTGAGTTTCAACATGTAGCAGACACTGTGCTAGACTGTCTTAAGATAACTCTACCTCCCACAACCATTCTGTAAAGTAGGAATTATTTTGTATATAAGGAAACTGAAGAATGGAAAAGTTAAATGACTTACCTGAAGGCACACAGATAGTGGGTGACAGATAGTGGGTGACAGAAGTGAAGATTTGTGACCAGGAATCAAATCCAACCTTCTTCCCATTGAAGTATAAGCTGTTGATTTCTTGCAACAACCATTCACCACCTCTCCCTTCTTCCGGAACCCTGGTTTTGTTAAGATGTGCCGCCTCTTCCGTGCTGTCCGCCCTAGGGATGGAAGAGCAAAAGACCGAACAAGCCTGGGCCCCTGAGGACTCTCTCTGGCAATGCTGCCAGGCCATGCCAGTTAGATGTTTTTGCTCCCTTTTATTTATTTGTCCTTTATTTTGGTTTTAGGCTAGGTGGTTGTAGAACTGCTAGGGTTCTTGAATCAAAAAGAAAAAGTAGTTAGAAGGCAAACTTCCCATTTCCTCCAAACCATTGCAAGTATTACTGAAACCCAAACCAGATCACCGCAGCAGATGCTACAAGGTCTACAACAGGACTGGTTTACGCAGCCTGCAGAAGAGAACCCACGCAGGAAGTTCTGCGTGAAGGGCTCTGGGAAGCCTGAGATGGCTAAGAGAGCATTGTGAGGGTGGAGGCGTATACTTTATCCTGCCCTCTGATTCATTTGCCCTATGAAGCTCATAGGTCCCTGACAGACAAAAGCTCACACAGCCCTGTGCCTCCTGCCTTCCTAGGCTCAGCGCTTCTTCCTGGTCCAAAGCAGTTCATTCCAAAGTGAAAATTCAGGGCCACCACATTGTCATATCCCCTCAAGCTACAATCCCAGTTCCCAGTCTGTCTTGGAAGTTCTATTGCTATCAAGAAGCTCTCGTGTTCTCACTGCTTTGCTGTGGACGTTCCTCTCATCTGGCTCCTGTGCCTCAACACCCCTGCCTCTCCCCTGCATTGGCCAGAGGCAGTCCATCCTCTGAGCACTTCTAGTCCCCTCTTAACCTCACATTAAGGAGGAGGATGTCTGACTGCTGAGGGCTATGGCTACAGACACAAAATCTTCTCTTTTTGGGTGCTGGGATCCTTTATTCCATCTCTTTTGTCTCTCTGGAGTTTTCTGTAACCTTCAAAGTTGTGCTCTGACTCTGGCCTTTGGGTATGGCCTGTGCTGGGCTGTGCCCCTGGCATCAGCAAAGGCTTTGACACAGTGTGGCCTTCAAAGAACAGCTTGGATGAAACCCCAGAGGCCTGAAGCTGCAGGGAAAGTGGGTTAGCCCAGCTTTCACAAGGACCGTTTGGTCTCACTTTAGTTTCTGCTCCAATGTGGGAACAAATGTGCCCCTTAAGACCTTTCAGGTCACGGGGCTGGTGCTGATGGGCATTTATGTTAAAGCCAAAACCTTCAGCTAATTTGAAAGCTGACAGGACTCTGCTAATTCTTGGTGTTAATATGGGATCTGCTCTAGCCTTCCAGGTCAGGATCTTGGGTGGGACACCTGGGGCCTCCATTTGCCTCTGAATTTTCTGGAACCAAATTGCTTTTCTTCTCTCATTTCAAGGTCTGAGGAGAGAGAACCAATAGCAAAGGCCATGTCTGGAAGCAACTTGGGTTGGGGAGGGGGTGTCTTGAGGCCCGCCCAGCCCAGCCCTGCCCTTTCCTCTTTGTTCAGCCTAGGCAATGGAGCCACAGCTGCCCACTCGGGGCTGTTTTAATTTTCCCCAGAAACTTAACTTCTAGAGAAACAATTGGCTTGCAAAGGATTCCAGATTCTCTGAACAGATAGATGATCAGAATCTGAAATGACTGCTTTTCATTAAGGAGATATTTCAAGGGGGACTGTGGTACCAAACAGTGAATGCCTGCCCCTGAGCCCCTGATGAGAAGGAATTAAGGGGCCTGTGACTATGTATGTGACCAGAAGCCACATCAGGCTCCACCAGGCCTGGCAACTGTCCCTAGTGTTCTGTTCTTCACCTCCTGTGGTTCCTGACTCTTCAGTTCTCAGTTAGAATTGAGGTCAGCTCTCTCATTTCTTTGTCTGGCCCCTTCACCACCCACATTGCAAAGCCACACTGAGTGACCAACCAGCAGGAGGCTCAGAGCAGCCCCCATAGCAACCAGAGGGTGCCAAACTTGCTGCCACAGCACGCAACATGCCAACACCCCATTTGGACTTCTGCGTGAGAAATAAACTTCCACTTTGTTCAACTGCTATTGTTTTGTCTCTGTGACTAAATCAAAAGTTCTGGCGAACTTAGAAAACAGCAGAAAAACTAGGTGCAAAGTGCTGAAAGTTTAGTAGCCTCTGGTGGGTGCAAGAAAGCCCCAGGCAGGTCTCTGTCCACAACACTTTAATGTGGAGGACTCTCCTAGTCTTCTAGATCTGTCTGCTCCATGGCCTTTCCACAGTTCAGCTTCCTGTGCTCCCCAAAACTTCACCTTGGAAACACATTTAACTGGTTGTCCCCTCCAGCCTTGTGTGACTTTGTGGGTCCGCAGCCAATATCAAATAACTGCAGACACCAGACACTTGGTTAAAATTCTCATAGAGGGAAATGTTTGCTGGGCAGTCCGCAGACTCGTTGTTTTGGAGTCAGGTGCTGGCCCAGTCCCCTCTCGGTGGCAGGGAAACCTGACAGCTGAGGGTTGTAAGAAGGAGCAGTTTTTCTGGGAACTGACTGACATGTCTCCCCAAGGAGTGAGAAGTGACAGGCAACTCTAGGGAAGATGGCTTTCATGGCTTCACACAGATCTCACTGGCTCCTTGGCTTCTTTTCCAAAGTAGCCCAAATCTCTTCCTGTGTGAACATTGTTGAAAAACGCACGCTTTGAATGAAGAGACCTTCCAAACAGGCTTTGTGTGAGCAACATGGCTGTTTATTCACCTGGGTGCAGGTGGGCTAAGGCCAAAAAGGGCATTAGCAAAGGGCAGTGGGATAGGAGTTGGTTTTATAAGTTTGGGTAGTTTTTGGGGGGGAAGGAGTGTTGCAGAGTAAGTTCAATTACAGTGATGGGGGTTGGGGCAAGGAGTATACATGACCATAAGTTCAGTTACAATGGCAGCGTTGGGTGAGAGGTATTTACGTTATAATTAACAGTTAAGATGGCAGGGTTGGGTGAGAGGCATTTACGTTATCATAAGAACAGTTAAGGTGGCAGGGTTAGGTGAGGGGCTTGTCTGGGGAAGCTCCCAAGGCAAGCAGGACTTCAGACCTTCAGGCTGTAGGCTTGCATATGGAAAACTGACAAACATCTTTGTTGAAAGGGATGATGGCATGGTCAGGTAGGCGGGTAGGAGGGTAGGATGAACTGCGGGAAGGTAGATGACCAGGATTGGAAGTGCTGATGAGGTGGGGCTGGGGAGAATGAAGACTAATGCCCAAGATCAAAGTTAGGGAAATAAAGTTTCACTGCCAAGTCCAAAGGTCAGGGTCACAGTCGAAGACTAGACACAAAGCCAAGGTCAGGAGCCAACAGAACCGGAAAAATGGAAACAGGCTAGGGAACAAGACTAGGCTGGGCATGGTGGTTACTGAGAACGAGCTGGTACCAAGCCTAGCGTCATTGTCTCTCAACCTAGCCTCATGCACAGAAAGGTCGTACCAACGAGGACAGGGCTGGGTTTAAGTGATGTCACCGGAGGGGAACAAAAGAAACCAGCTTTTCTTAACCCAGATCCATAACTCTCGAGTTGTGCACAGGATTGTGTACATTTTCCTGAGTTTGTTAAAGGGAACAGCGCCCCCAAATGGCTTATTTTAAGGTTAGAATGTGGAATCTGCTTATCCCGAAGAGAACGATCGCTGCCCATCTCTGCCGATCTCTGCAGGCTCTCTTCAGTCTCCACGAAGTCCTTTAGTGGCTGAGGGTCTCGGCCAGAGGTCAAGGCCTGTGAGCCTATCCCTCTCAGAAGCGCCAAACACTGGGCCGGGAGGAAGACGACTCTAGTAAAAGAGGGAGGATGGGCACGGGGCGGAGGGTCGGATTAAAAAAAGGGGCTGTGATCCTTGCCGATGGGGACATCGACTGGTTTAAATATTAAGGCGAGGTTTGTCCGCTTCTTCATAATCTGTCTGTTTCGTTTTACTGGGAAAGCAAATGTATTCCCATCCCTCTATTTGAAGATACGGTTGGAGTTCTGGGAAGGGGGCGATGCAGCGCCCGGAATGGGACAACTCCTCTGGGACCGCGACCCTGCAATGCCGAGACTCGGACTGAAGCTGAGGATCCCCACCCGCTGCGTCGTGGCACCGCCCGTTGCCCCGCCCCTTAAAGGGGGGCGTGGCGCGCCCTGTGACGTAGAGCTTGTGTCGACATCGGCGCGCGCCGAGCCCGGAAGAGGCGCGGGCTAAGAAAGAAGTCGGTTCGCGCAGGTGCGGCGCCTCGGTCCCCATGGCGCTGTGGCGCGGCTCTGCGTACGCGGGCTTTCTGGCGCTGGCCGTGGGCTGCGTCTTCCTGCTGGAGCCAGAGCTGCCAGGCTCGGCGCTGCGCTCTTTCTGGAGCTCGCTGTGTCTGGGACCCGCGTCTGCGCCCCCGGGACCCGTCTCCCCCGAGGGCCGGTTGGCGGCCGCCTGGGACGCGCTTATCGTGCGGCCAGTACGGCGCTGGCGCCGCGTGGCAGTGGGGTGAGTGCCGGAGGGGCCTGGGTCTCTGAACCTCCGAGGTTTGCCTTGGAGGTCGGGCGGAGCCCGCGCAGAAACGGCTTCCCAGAGGTCCCCGGGAGGCGCTGCTGTCCGCGCTGGCCCCTTGGCGAGAAGCGTCGGACGTCTGAGTTGAACCGATTCGTCACCGCTGCTCTTTCCACTCGGCTGGCCTCTGCGCCTTTCTCTCATCCCGGTAGGACCAGCCCTAATAGCTGCTTGCTAATCCCGGTTTGCCTGACACCTTTCTCCGAGCCTTCTTGCTCGTTTTAACTTTTAGCCTCTTCTCCTCTGCCGAGTGCTGTTTTGCAATCAAAGATTGCACCTTACCCACTCCTCTTCTTCTTGCTTCTGAACTTCTTGAAGATGAGTGATCTCTGCCTTTACCCACTTTCCTTCGTAACGCCGTGTAGTCTAGAAACCACACCAGAATACTGCAACTCCGCTCTGATTTGCCTTTTTGAGTCTTCATTATCTACTCCCTGCAGGCTTCCACGCATTGAACACGCCCTTCTCTGTGAAACACTTTCCTTCCCCTGACTTTAGTGACATTGCATATTTAAGGTTCTTCCAAATCAGTGTCTCCTTTCTTTGTACTCTTCCTCGGGAATGTAATTATTCCCTTTATAGTGTTTGTGTTATGAACCAACGCTAACTTTAGTCCCTAAGTTCAATTTGCCTTTCTTGCTGTAACCTCGGAGTTATGTATAACCACCACACAAAAGCAGGCCCTCTACCATGTAGCCTACTACTGTCTCTGGAGTGTTAGGGCCAGGAGGGGTAAAGTAAAGCAAACTTGTCCAGAAGATTTAATGACATAATTCATGTAATCTATCTAGCATGGTGACTACTTTAAACATTCCATATTAGCTATAATTTTTTTTCTTTTTTAAAATTTTATATCTTTGGACACAGGGTCGGTCGCTGTCTCCCTCTCTCTGTCTCTATTTCTCTCTTTCTCTCTCTGTCTCTCTCGTCTCTGTCGCCTAGCCTAGGCTTGAGTGCCGTGGCGCAATAACTGCTCACTGCAGCCTCAATCTCCCGGGCTCAAGAGATCCTTCTGCCTTGGCCTCTGGAGTAGCTAGGACAACAGGCAAGCACCACCATGCCTAGCCAATTTTTTTAAATTTATTTATTTATTTATTTATTAGTAGAGTCAAGGCCTTACTGCCCAGGCTGGTCTCAAACTCCTCAGCTCAAGTGAATCTCCCACCTGGGACTCCCAAAGTGCTGGGATTAAATTGTCCTTCCTGCTTTATGCACATTCATTCAGCAGATATTCACCAACTACACAGTTAGTGTCAGATCTGTGCTAGGTTCTCAAGGTACAGAGATGGGTGAAGCCAGATCCCTGCCTCACTTGTTGGAAACACATATTATTGTATCAGTCTACCTGGGCTGCTAGAACAGAATACCACAAATTAGGTGAATTAAACAGAAATTTATTTTCTTATGGATCTGGAGGCTGATAATTCAAGATCAAGGTGGCGGCAGGATTGGTTTCTGATGTGGCCTCTCTTCCTAGCTTGCAGGCAGCTGGCTTTTCACTGTTAGGCTGCGCATGCACACTCCTGGTGCCTCTTACTCTTCTATGTGGACACTAGGTCCTTATGGAATAGGGCTCGCTCATACGACCGTTCGTTACTTCCTTAAAGGCCCCATGTCCAAATATAGTCACGTTGGGAATTAGGATTTCAACATATGAATGGGGGCAGACCAGGGGAATGACCCTCGAGGACCAGGCACAAGCCTTAATGCCTTTTATGACTTAAGACCTCTTCTACCAGAGTCACAGGTCACCTGGTTTTAAGGGAGGGGACATAGAACAAACCTTGATGAGAGGAGCATCAGTGTCACATTGTGAAAAGAACATGTGGAAGGGGACATCTTATTTCAACCATCTTGGAAAATATGTTCTATAGTGACTTCCGTGGAACAGACCCTAAAGAAGAAATGAAATTTCTCCAAGCAAAAGTGGGAACAGGTCCACTTAGGCAAGAGAATCAAATGTGAAAAAGTACATGGTTTGGGAACAAGTCAGCCCTGTTTTGGAGCAAAAATCATGGTAGAGGGTTGTAAAGAGATGATACTGAGAACGAAGGGTCGGACTGGATTGTGAAGAGCCTTTTATGTCAGGGTAGGTGATGGGGAAGCCATGAAGGTTTATAAGCAGTTAACTGATGGCAAGTTCTTTGTTAAGAATTGGTGGGAATGTGAAGGGTGGATTTTGAGCAGTGGTTCTAATCTGTTTCACTGCTTCTCATCATCTTATTACCAAAAGAGGATTTGTAGCCCAAAGATGGGTATATAGGAGGGATGGGTGGGAGCAGGTGCAGTACTTGTACCAGAATCTCATTTCGAGGTTGTAGTTTGACTTCCCTAGAGACACACCCAAAATGAAATTTAATGTGATTTATATGGAGAAATATCTTGAGACCCTGACGCTAGTTTAAGAGGCCATTGTAGAGTTTGTGTAAAGGGAGAAAGGACCTTGAACCAGACTTGGTGAGGATGTAGAAGAGGTGAGATTGGCAGATAACCTGAATAATAGGTTGCATGTGGTGGAGTAAAGAAAGGCAGTCAAAAACGACAGGTTTTTAGTACTGAATATCTTGTTTAGTTTTTGTTTTTGAGACAGCATCTCACTCTGTCACCCAGGGTGGGATGTGCATTGGCATGATCAAGCTCACTACAGCCTTGACCTGTCACACTCAGTGTCCTGAGTAGCTTGAACTACAGGCATGTACCACCACAGCCGACTAATTTTTATATTTTTGGTAGGGACAGGATTTGCCACGTTGCTCAGGCTGGTTTTGAACTACTGAGCTCAGGCCTTGGCGGCCTCTGAAAGTGCTGGAATTACAGGTGTGAGCCACCTCATCCAGGCCAGTATTAAATATCTTATAGCAACTAATATGGTTAGGCTTTGTGTCCCCACCCAAATCTCATCTTGAATTGTAATCCCCATAATCTAATTAAGGGAGAGACCATGTGGGAGTAATTAAATCATGGGGGCGGTCTCCCCGTGCTGTTCTCCTGATGGTGAGTGAATTCTCATGAGATCTGTTGGTTTTTATAAGGGGCTCTTCCCTGCTGTTCACTCAGCGTCTCCTTCCTGACACCTTAAGAAAGTACCTTGCTTTTCCTTCACCTTCCATCATGACTGTAAGTTTCCTGAGGACTCTCCAGCCATGCTGAACTGTGAGTCAGTTAAACTTCTTTCCTTTATAAATTGCCCAGTCCCGGGCACTTCTTTATAGCATTATGAAAATGGACTAATACAACTTTATGAGGAGGGCAGATAAAAGATATTGTCACCAAATCTTCACATGTTGATTTATTTGCCCAGGATTTTGTAGCTCTCAAGTGCCAGAGGAGCAAATGAAGCCTGGTCTTTCCCATTTCTGGTTCTATGTTCATGCCATGTTGTTGCCATTAAGAGAGATGTAAGAAGAAGAGTCAAGTTTGTAGAAGAAGACAGACTGGATTTCGGAGGAAGAGAAGTGTACATACATTGTTGTGGGGTTTCTAATGAACCTTCCCTGTAAGCTACTAAAAATTAGAAGCTGGTTTTTAGGAATATATTGAGAAACAGGGTTGCAAATTTTGGAGACACTGGCACTTAGGTTGAAGCCAGAGACAGGATAACATCACCCAGGAAGAGAAGAGGAGGAGAAGGTAAAAATGGTAAGGGTGGAATTCTGGGAGGCAATAGTATTTAAGGGGCTGGCAGAAAGGGGTCATAAAAATAAAAGAAGGAATTTTAAGGAGCTTCTAGGAAACTTCTCCTGCTTCTAAATCAGACTCTGATACCTATTGTTCATTGGTTTTAAAATGAAACCTGCCAGGCGCGGTGGCTCGTGCTTGTAATCCCAGGACTTTGGGAGGCTGAGGCAGGCGGATCACTTGAGACTGGGAGTTCAACACCAGCCTGACCAACATGGAGAAACCCTGTCTCTACTAAAAATGGAAAATTAGCCTGGCATGGTGGCATATTTCTGTAATCCCAGCTACTCGGGAGGCTGAGGCAGGAGAATCACTTGAACCTGGGAGACAGAGTTTGCAGTGAGCCGAGATTGCACCATTGCACTCCAGCCTGGGCAACAAGAGCGAAACTCCTTCTCAAAAAAAAAAAGAAATGGTGAAACCCTCATGCTAATATATTCATTGCCCCTGGAACTGGCTTCACCCTGACCCTTGAAACATATCTTGGTCTTCTTCCTTGTATGAATTCTCCATTCTAGCTAAATCATTCTTACTGTGTCCAAACGCAAGGTAGTCCCTTTGTGTACAACTTGGTGCATACTTCTACGTGAGCTTCAGTATCAGGTAAATCTGGATTTGAATTTCAGCTCCGCCTGTCTGTGGCCTTTGGAGTGTTAGTTAATCCACAGCCTCACTTTTGTCAGCTGAAAGCAGTGATGACTAATGAGTGATCTTACAGCATTTTACAAGTAGGTGTAGTGTATCTGAAAATGCCTGCCTAGCATGGGGTGCTTCTTAAAGATCAGCCACCTTTCTCTGTCTAGATGCAGGAGCTAAGGTTCAGCCTAGGGACAGTTGCCCAGCCTTCCCCCCCCCCGACCCCTCTTTACAGTTCTGTCTTAACAACTATGATTAGCTCTTAAAACAGCTGATGCGCATACTGTAAAGCTAGAGAAAACCTTAGAAAACATTTTACAGGTGATGAAAAAGAAGGGAGGAGATAGGAAACATCATCCTTGCCTTAGAGACACTTACAGTCTAGAAGGGAGAACTATGCCCTCTTTGCCAGCTCCCCCCAACATCTTTTGGCATTCAGCATCTTTTGTCTTGACCTATTTTCCAATTGCTTCGTTAGTGTTTTCTCCATAATCACACTGTCATCTCTTACACACTTTTTACTGAAGTGTGAGATTCTGTTTGCATATCAGATGAGCATAATTTTGTCTTCTGATTTTTTTTTTTTACAGTCCAGAGATCTTTTTTTTTTTTTTTTTTTAAACACCTATTATGCCATGAATTCATAGGGAAGAAGTTCCAGCAGCTCAGGCTCCTTCCCACTGGTTCTCACAAAGTGTGCTGCTCTGGGTGGAGCAGGCTGGCGCTTCAGCTGAACCCAGGTACCTTTCTCTTTGGCTTCCTTCTTTTTCTGATCATTTTCCTTCACACATTTCAGGAAGCTATCTTGGTTCTTAGAGTGCTTAATACACTCAATACACACATTAATTCTCTTGGGAAGAATCTTGCCCTTGTTTGTTTACAACAATGCCAACAGCATGCTGGGTAACATTGTAGACTCTTCCAGTTTTGCCATGGTAACGCTTGTGGGGTATTCCTTTTTAAATAGTACCCATTCCCTTGATTCTTCAGTATCACATTTCTTAGATTCGCATATTCATGGCCAAAGGAATAACTCCGTGTTTTCTAAAAGGCCTAGAGAACATACATCGGGTGCATCTCCTCTTTCCCTTTGTGTTTGTCATTTTGGCGAATTACTGGAAGATGGCGGTTCTGGCTGAAAAGTTCTGATTCTTTATGTGTCCCTTTATTTCCCCTTGATAATACAGCACTTTAGGTAATAGGCTTTTTACTTTTTGGGATGCTATTGAGTTGAGGTAAGTGCAGAGAAAGATTCTTGCTCTGGTTAAAGTATTATAAAATAGAAAGTACATGTAAAATACTTGTTTGGCATCTGACATGTAGTAGATGGTCAGTGTTTTTTGAGAAAGGGTCTTGCTCTCTCGCCCAGGCTGAAGAGCAGTGGTGCCATCTCGGCTCACTGCAACCTCTGCCTCCCAGGCTCAAGCAATTCTCCTGCCTCAGCTTCCTGAGTAGCTGGGGCTACAGGTGTGCACCACCATACCTGGCTAATTTTTGTATTTTTTGTAGAGACGGGGTCTTCCTATATTGTTCAGGCTAGTCTGGAACTCCTAGGCTCAAGTGATTCACCCTTTTTGGCCTCTCAAAGTGCTGGGGTACAAGTGTGAGCCAACATGCTCTGCCGGTTTTTTTTTTTTTTTTTTTTTTTAATTATAAGAAGTCATCAAGTAAACCAAGAACCAGTCTGAAAAACTGGTTATTTTCCCTTCGTATTCCTGATGTGATTAGGTGAGGGATGGAAAATGTTTCGTGATAGTGATATTTTTGAACTCAAAATTAGTTCTGAGTTACAGAACTTATTGGGAGTTGCCTTGTGTTACAAAATATGCTGAACTTTGTTCCTTTTCTTTTTGTTCTTTTATAACTTTTGGAAACAGCTTTCCCCATTCTCATCTTTAAGGAGTCAGACTGTTTAAAATCTCAGCAGTACTAGATATGGAGGGTGGAGTGTTTATAATTTTTGAAGTAGTTATTTTCAAAGACAGGTTTCCCTCTGTTTCTGAACCTTTACTCTTCAGACTCGAGACCCAAATCCATTTGGATACAATTTTTTTTTAGACTGGGCTGTCTGGAGGAATGGTATCCCTCCTTATTCAAGCCCTCACTGTCTGAAACTTAGGAACCTACTGGGATTGAGAGCTGGAGATACTTGTATTCCTGATTCTGCCTACCAATCTAATGTTGCAGTCATTAGAAATAAAGGGCACCCTATCTGAGGTGTAATTGAGACCAGTTTGCAAGGTGTATTTGGTTTCTTAACCTGTAAGGCTGTGAAATGAAAGATATTTTAAACATATCTTTAAGCACTTGCCATGTGCATGTCCAGCATGGCCTTTCCTGTGTGTGTCAGATAAGTTCTGGCTTATATTTTCAGTGTTTCTTTACAGTAAGTCAGCCCTCTTTTAAAGAGAAGGGCCAAATAATTAGAGTAGCTAGATGTTGTATGCACTGAAAGGCATAGTAACTCTTAGGTTATGCTTCTCCAGTTGACCAGAGTCATTATGTATGTCCTGAACAAGAAACTGAGTATTTAAATGCTGTTTGAGAGGCAAAACTCCTTTCAAAACATGAATCCCTAGGGGAAGAATGAATAAAAAGAACCCTTATAATGAGAATGCAGTCTGTTTGTTCCTCTTCGTCATCCCAGTCTAATTCCTCTTCATTTTTGGAGACTAGACAGGAAATATAACTATATATTTTACACCAAAATCTCATCCATTGGGACGTTTTTATTAATGAGTTTACCTTCTGGTTTCAGAGTTGCTCAGAATTAAGTCTGAAGCCCAGTCACTCATGTCACTGGGGGCCATCTCAGTTGGCTGGCTGGGAGCTGCCTGTATGGTAATCCAGCCTCACTGGCCAGAATGACATCCCAATAGGCAGAGGCAGAAATAAAGATGACCATGACAGGGGGAGGGGCAGGAAAACTCCATCTAGCTACCCTAATTATTTGAACCTTCTCTTTAAAAAAGGGATGACTTTTAGCAAAGAACCCCTGAAAATATAAGCCAGACCTTCTCCATGCACACATAGGAGAGGCCATGCCAGACAACCTTAGGACAAGTTGAGCACCCAAAATCCAAAATGCTCTGAAATCCAAAACTCTGGGGGCACTGATGTGATGCCACTACCATATATTAAGTACTTCTATGTGAAAATTCCACACACACAGAAGTACTTAATACAAACGTTATTTCATGCACAAAATGATTTAAAACATAAAGCTACCTTAAGGCTATATGTATAAGGTGTATATGAAATGTAAATGAATTTTGTGTTTGGACTTGGGTTCCATTCCCAAGATATCTCATTTTGTATATGTAAATATTCCAAAATCCACAATCAGAAATACTTCTGATCTCAAGCACTTCAGATAAGGGATTCAACCTGTACTTTATAATTTCCATCGAGACAACCAGGAGTGGCAGCTCTTTAATGTTCCTGGGTCAGTCCGACCAAGGGGTGAGTTGTTACAATGCTACAGGTGTGCCTCCATCTGTAAATCACCACTAAATTCGAAGAGACAGGGTTTCAGCTGAGAGAATTCCGGCATTTAGGAATTTATTGTGCTACCACTATCCTCATTTGTCTTTGGAGGGAAAATGTCTGATACCTAGCCTTTGACTGAAACATGTATTTTGATCGCTTTGTACCAATCACTGTTCCTAAGTATACGTTCACTTATTTAATTTTTAACCATAGCTCTATGAGTTAAATGCTCATATTATTGCCATTTTGTGTATGAGGAAACAAGGCACAGCAAAATGAGTGATTTGCCCAAGTCACACAGCCAGCATGAATCCAGTTTGTCTCTGCCAGCGTTTTCTCAGAAATGTTACATTTTTGTTACGGTAGCTTTGTTCTGAAATGCTAAGCACCTATCTTCTCACTTTGTAACTAGTGTGAAAGTTTGCCAAACTATTGAAGTGTCCTGTGTTCTGATCCTAATACATACATCCAGTTAAAGTAATTTTCCTCCTGCCATGTGCTATTTCCAATTCAGGTTTCAGATCTACTTCCCCTGTTTTTCTGTTGAATACGGTTCTGAGAAACATTTTTTTGTTATATGCAAAATAGCTACTCAGTGTTTCTGCTGCTTTCTTTCACACAGTTTTTTTCCTCTTTCCAGAGTCAATGCATGTGTTGATGTGGTGCTCTCAGGGGTGAAGCTCTTGCAGGCACTTGGCCTTAGTCCTGGGAATGGGAAAGATCACAGCGTTCTACATTCAAGGAATGATCTGGAAGAAGCCTTCATTCACTTCATGGGGAAGGGAGCAGCTGCTGAGCGCTTCTTCAGTGATAAGGAAACTTTTCATGACATTGCCCAGGTTGCGTCAGAATTCCCAGGAGCCCAGGTCTGTTTGGTTCAGCAATAGTAAATTAAGGGTGGGAAAAGATGCCTTTTTCCTCTGGTTCCTAGAAGCAAGCAAGCAACTTGTCATTCCAGTTTGAAGAGGAGAGGAGCAAAATCACCCCTGATTGAAACTGCTGGTCTAGTTGGTGGTTGTAAGACTTGAGCATGCATCAGAATCATTTGGAGAGGCTGTTGAAACACAGATTTCTGGGCCTACTGCCAGAGTTCTGATTCAGTAGATGTGGGATGGGACCCAAGAATTTACCTTTCCAGTGAGTTTTCTGGTTGATCTTCTGAGAACCTCATTTTGAGAACTACTGGTCTGCAGGGTAGAACCTGTTAGTTAGAGAGAACCTTAGTGGTTTCCAAGCTCACCTGGTGATTATATACAAAGCCCTGACATGGTCTAGGCACTCTGGAGGCTCACATGGAATAAGAGGCAGTGCTGGGGCTGGAGACCCAAACATGGCTCTTCCTACCTCACCCCAGTATGCCTACTCACGAATGTACCCCCATGCCCTTTGAGGCTGAGTTTTGGTTGTTTGATTATCTCCCGTGTCTTGCACGCCACCCCATTCTTCCTCTTCATTTGAACCTGCCTTTGGGCACCCCATCTGGGTTGGTAGTTCTAGCCAGGGAAGCTCTCAATGGCATTTTTAGTTGGCACCTTTCATAGGCAAACCTTTGTGACTGCTTTTATTTCAGTGACTTTTAAGATTTTAGGCTGGGCACTGTGGTTTACACCTGTAATCCCAGCACTTTGGGAGGCTGAGGCAAGTGGATTGCTTGAGCCCAGGAATTTGAGACTAGTCTGGGCAACATGGTGAAACCCTGTCTCTACAAAAAATAGAAACAATGAGCTGGGCATGGTGACATGTGCCTGGAGAGGCTCACCTGAGGCCAGGAGGTCAAGGCTGCAGTGAAACATGATCATGCCACTGTACTCCAGTCTGGGCAACAGTGTGACCCTGTCTCAAAAAATTTTAAAAATAAAAAGTTTTTTGTCTTTGAAGGTGCCTATTTGAATATTAGAAATGGACATAGGCATTAGCTGAGTTTCTAAAGGAGATAGCAAGTTAAGATTTTAGTTACCATTTTGACAGCTGAGCTCAGTAGTGAGATTCTTGTCTCTTATGAGAGAATCTCCATAGTTCTAATATGAAGTTGAGGCTACTGCTCAAAAGTCTTTATAATTATAGAATTTAAACCACCAGTTTAATTTCTCTTCTCTCTTGATTCTGCCTTTGTTTCTTGATGAAAAAAACTTTTATAGCAACTTTAGCTTTGTGATAGTCCAAGTTATTTCCTAACATTGTAAAACCCCCTTTCACTAAGGGAGTGCCTTTTTGTACTTTCTTATAGTTTAAGGCAGGTTGACTGATAAACAACAGTTAATAACCATTATATGAAAATTCTGAAATCCGCTTTGTAGATACCTTACTATTTTCCCAAGATTTTTTTTTAGTAAATTCTAGCTATCATGATTAAAATAAAACATTAATTAAGGCTGACATGTTAAAAGGCCAAATTTCAGCCTGCATATCACAAAAAGTTTTAAATTTGTCTCCTAAAAGCTGTTACTGTCCCACCTGAATTCACAGGTTAGTCAGCACAAAATTGGTATGAGAGTGATGTCTGCCATCTAGAATTATTTACTATAAGCTTGTCCAAACTGCAACCCAGGATAGCTTTGAATGTGGCCCAACACAAATTTGTAAACTTTCTTAAAACATTGTGAGATTTATACCCCCTCCTTTTTTTTAATAGCTCATCAGCTATCGTTATTGTTACTGTGTTTTATGTGTGATCCAAGATAGTTCTTCCAGTATGGCCCAGGGCAGCCAAAACCCCTGGTTTAGTCTATGCCTCTGCATGGGCTGAAGACTAGGAAGGTGGGATAGCAGCATTCAACCCAGGCAGCACTACTGATGAGGCTTTTCAGCTTTCATAATGGAACAGTAACTTTACCTCCTATGTGTCAGATTTCTGGCACATGGATCCATCCTTAGCAACATGGAACACCAGCCCTGAATCTGTTCTCCAGGTCCTCAGCTGAGAGATGTGGTGTTTAAGGGAAAATACTATTGTATATTAGGGCCCATTATCTTTAGAATTTACTCCCAGGAAAACCTTTATATTTCGCAACACATAAGTGTGTTTCTTCATTTCTCAAAATTTAGCAACAAACATCTACTGAACACTTATAAGAAGAAGACCGTCCCTACCTGGAAAGAGCTAGTCTTGTGCACAGATGATAGTAGCCCAAGGGGACAAGAGCCATGTTAGAGGTTTGTTCAAGTTATAAGGGATAGGAAAAGATCTGTAATCTTACTGGTGAAAGCAGTGTGAAGGCTGAGATGTCAGTAGGGAAAGGGTAACAGAGAAGGCATTACAGAAGAGGTGACACTGCAGCCGATTGTTGAAAAGTAATCAGGGGTTTGCCTAGTATATGAGAAGGGGAGGGTGTCCTAATGGAAGGAAACAGCATGTGCCAAAGGCAGAGAGACAGAGGAAGGCTGACTTGGAGAGCTGTAAGCAGCAGGATGTGGAAGGGAAGGGCAGGAGATGAAGGTGGTAAGGAAAGCATGGGTTAGATAAAGCCCCTATGTGCCTCACTCAAGAGTTAGATTTTAGTTCATTATAGTATCTAGTGAACGATTTTCCACAGGATAGTGACATTTTTCTTCGTTTTAGAAGACTACAATGTAGAAGATAAACCAAGCCCTGTCCACACTTCTCATGTTTCCTATGTCTGTTCTGGCTGTTTGTAAGCTCAGAGCTGAATTTGATCTGTAGTTAAAGCAATCAGACTAATTTTCATGATTGTCATATTTATTTTCTTCACCTTATAACTCACTTTCTGTGTTTCATTAACTTAATCTGTGTCCTTTGATATAAAATCATCTCAAAATGTTTTTGGAAAAATGGACTATAAATTTTTAAAATAAATAATTATTAAACTTGGGTGATGTGGTTGTATTAAAATACTGTCTAAAAGCCTTGAACTCTCTTACAGCACTATGTAGGAGGAAATGCAGCTTTAATTGGACAGAAATTTGCAGCCAACTCAGATTTAAAGGTAGGTCAAAATTTCAGATTAAAAACCTGTGCCTTTCACTAGTGTTTGAGTAATTTTAGGAGCAAGAATGGGTTTCTGTTCCTTGATTCAATTTGCTATGTACCTGCTATGTACCAGACCCTAGGTCTTTTGTTAGGAAGCAGTAATATAGGAGGTCACTAGTAACTAATACTTTCTGAGTGTTTACTGTGTGCCTGACGTTGTCTTTAGTGCTTTACATAGATTATCTAATCCTTGCAACAACCCTGTCAGGCTAGTAGGTACTGCCGTTGTTCTTCCTTTCTACATGAGGAAACTTGATTAATAGAGAGGTTCACAACTGATGAGTAATGGAATGAGGAATTTAACCCAGGCAGTCTGACCCAATAACCCATGTTCTTAGGTACCATATCATGTAATAGGACCATGTGGGCCTTGAGACTGAGGATTATATAAGTGATGAGAGAAAACACAGTTGGCCATGTTGGTGAGCCTGGATCCAGAGTGCCAAAAAATAAAAGCTGCTAGATGAGAGTCAGTAGGGGAGTGTCTTCAAGACTTAAATTGTTTGGTGTAAGTAGAATTAAAAATTGTTGCCATGTTCACAGTAACACCTGAGTAAAAAGTTTTTCTGGCTATGAGTACAATAGGCCTGAGGGGGGAGGCCAGCAAGAAAGTTACCACTGTTGTGCTGTAAAATGATTAAGGTTTGGATTAGAGCAGCCAGAAAGGAGACACGTATATATCTAAAACCTACTACAGTGGCTTGGCTAGACCATACATGGGGAACAAAGAAGAGATTTAACGCAGATGATTCCTGAGTAAGTAACCTTGGTCAGTGCAGAGACTGCTAACAGTAGAGAATGGACTATGAACAGTCTTACAGTTTTGGGGCACCGGCCTAAAAATAGAAATGTGAGTCAAAGTGGTGGAACCAAAAGCCAGAGATGAACTCAGTAATACGGATAGGTCATCAGCAATTTCAGGGGAAAGTTCATATGGAGCCATGCCATTTACCTAGAGGTAGATGTGCTTTCAGTTTAAGAGGTTATTAAAATGTGAACATTCAAATTTTAATATGAATTAAGTTCCATGAAATATTAGAGTAGAAAATATAGACTTTTGCAGTCATCATGTTTATAAATAGTAATTAACTTCCAAATACAGAAGATTAGAAATTCCGGGGCTGACCTTTGGAAATATTACCAGCTAATGGATAGAATAAAAGGAGATTGATCATAAGCCCTTTAGGGAGAGCCCAGGCCATTCCCATCAGAATCCCAGGAATTTTCATGGGTTTCTAAGAGGCCACCCTCCTGATCCTGAGAAATAATTCTGGCCTCTGGGAAGACAATACCCTGGAAGTCATGGCTGAGTATAAGATTGACCTTTCAGTATTGACCTCCCCTAGGACCTGCATTTGCTCTTGGTCTCTGGAGAAGCTGGTCCTGGTACCAGTCTGATTGGAAGGCATTCTGATAAAACAAGTCCAGCCTTGGTAGGAGATTGAGGGGGAAAAAAGTATTCTGTTACTCAATCATCACAACAATCTTATGATTTCAAAGATAAAGAGGTCTAGAGAGGCTAAGTAAGGTGCCCAGGGTCACCTAGCTAATAAATGATGGAGCCAGGATTCAAGTGTCAGGCTCTGCCTTTGCTTCACCACCCAGTATGTACTCTTAAAGAGACTCAGTTTAACTTGCTGAAATGCTTCTCAGTGTGGCCTGAGAGATCATCTGAGAACTACAGAGATTAAGAACTAGGTATTTTCCAGAGGTGGTAATCTTAGCTAGCACTTTCTTCTACAGTTATTTTTACTGCATATCAGGCACTGTTTTAAGTTAGGTTCTTTACATATGTATGAACTTACTTAAATCTTCACAGGGCCCTATAAGGGAAGTCCTTTTATTATCCCCATTTTGCAGATAGGAAAAATGAGGCATGGAGAAGTTAAAACTGGTGAAAATCACATACCTAGTAATGGGTAGAGCTGGAAATTGAACTCAAGTAGTCAGGCTCCAGAATCCATTCTTCTAATAGCCATGCTATATTGTATCTCAGAAATAGACACTAGTGAATATAGTAAAGGCAGATTTAATGGAATGATAGAATAAAAGCCAAATTACAGGAGAGGAACCGTGCCTTTAAAAAATATACTTGTGGAATTTAGCCAAGAATTAGGAATAGCTATTTTATTTTGTCAAATGCTGCTTTTGTTAACTTCTGCATTTACTGAGGTTATTGTGTGGTTTTTGTTTTTTAGTTTGATATATGGTAATTATATTAACTTTCACATATTAAACCAACCTTGCCTTTCCTGGATAAAGCTTACTTTGTTCTGGTATATTCATTATTGTTTTCATATATTCAATGTACTAAAATTTTGTTTAAAATTTTTACATCAATGTCCATGAAGAAAATTGGTCTGTATTTTTCTTTTCTTGTAATGTCTGTCATGTCTTGTAATTGCTGTCAGGGCAATGCTGGCCTTATAGAATGAGTTGTAAAGTGTTTCCTCTTCCTCAATTTTTTTTTTTTTTTTTTTTTTTTTTTGAGACAGGTTCTGGCTTTGTCACCCAGGCTGGAGTGCAGTGGCATGATCTCGGCTCACTGCAACCTCTGCCTCCTGGGCTCAAGCCATCCTTCCACCTCAGCCAAGGTCCTGAGTATATAAGACTACAGACACATGTCACCACAGCCAGCTAATTATTTTGTATTTTTGGCAGAGTTGGGGGTTTCACCATGTTGGCCAAGATGGTCTCAATTCTTGAGCTCAAGCAATCCATCTGCCTCGGCCTCCCTAAAGTGCTGAGATTACAGGTGTGAGCCACCGCAGTTGGCTTCTCCTCCAAAATTTTTTTTTTTTGAGACAGAGTCTTGCTCTTCCCAGGCTGAAGTGCAGTGGTGTGATCTCAGTTCACTGCAGTGTCTGTCTCTCAGGTTTAAGTGATTCTCATGCCTCAGCCTTGCAAGTAGCTGGGACTGCAGGCATTCGCCACCATGCCCAGCTAATGTTTGTATTTTTTGAGTAGAGAAGGGGTTTCACTGTGTTGGCCAGGCTGGTCTTGAACTCCTGACCTCAAGTGATCCACCTGCCTCAGCCTCCCAAAGTGCTGGGATTCATCCACCACGCCTGGCCCTCTCTTCAATTTTTAAACAGAGTTTGTGTCGAATTGGTATTGTGCCTTCCTTAAATGTTTGTAGAATTTAAGCCTTCTAGTGAAACATTCTAGGCCCAGGGTTTTCTATGTAGGAAGGTTTTAAATAACTTTGATTTCTTTAATAGATGTAAGGAAATCCAGATTTGCCTTTTTTCTTTTTTTCTAAAAATTCAAAAAAACAGATTCCTTTTTTTTTTTAAATGAGGTTTAGTAGTTTATATCTTTCAAGGAATTTGTCCATTTCTGCTAAGTTGTTGGATTTATTGGCATAAAGTTAATTATGGTATTCTATGATTCCGTTAAGATCTCTACAATCTGTAATGATGTTTTCCTTCTCATTCCTGATACTGGTCATTTGTATCTTCTTTTTCTTCCTGATCAGTTTGGCTAGAGGTTTATAAGTTTTATTGCTCTTTTTAATAAGTAATGAGCTTTTGGTTCATTGATTTTTCTCTATTTTTCTATTTCACTGAATTTTGCTTCCTTCAGATTTAACTTGCTCTTCTTTTTCTAATTTCTTAAGGTAAGAAGCTACAGTCATTGATTTGAGACCTTTCCTGTTTTCTCATCATATAGGGATTTAGTGCTATAAATTTCCCCTTAAGAACTGCTATAGCTACATCCCAAAGATTTTGATACGTTATTTTTATTTTCATTCAGTTCAGAATACTTACTTATTTCCTTTTGTTTTATTGAGATGTGCCATTTAATAGCCTATTCATGGACTACTTAGAGGTATGTTATTTAGTTTCTAAATATTGGGATTTCCCAGATGTCTTTCTGTTACTGATTTAAATTTTTTTTTTTTTTTTTTTTTTTTTTTTACTTTTTATTTCATGGCCAGTGTGATACTGTGTTACTTATTTCTATTTCAATTCCACTATAGTCAGAAAATATGCTTTCTGTGACATGAATGCTACTAAGTTTTTGAGTTTTAGGTCGTTAAGAACTTGCTTTATGTATCTGGGTGCTCCTGTGTTGGGAGCATATATATTTAGGATAGTTAGCTCTTCCTGTTGGATTGATTCTTTTACCATTATGTAGTGTCCTTCTTTGTCTCTTTTGATCTTTGTTGGTTTGAAGTCCATTTCATCAGAGA
>CAUYQU010093911.1:0-28815 GCA_963574635.1 Cheracebus regulus | reverse complement strand
TTATGGCTGCATAGTATTCCATGGTGTATATGTGCCACATTTTCCCTGTCCAGTCTATCATCGATGGGCATTTGGGTTGGTTCCAGGTCTTTGCTATTGTAAACAGTGCTGCAATGAACATTCGTGTGCATGTGTCCTTATGGTAGAACGATTTATAATCCTTTGGATATATACCCAGTCATGGGATTGCTGGGTCAAATGGAGTTTCTATTTCTAGGTCCTTGATGTTAATTATTAAGAACTCTTTGCCTAGTTCTGGATTGGGAAGATTTTATTTTATTTTTTTTCTAAAAGTTTTACAGTTTTATGTTTTGCATTTAAACTCATGACACGCTTTGAGTTACTTTTTGTACATAATTTAAAAACCTGTTACCAGGTTTTTAAATTTTTTCATTGGTTCCTTTTTGTTTTGTAAATTTTAAATTTATTTTTTGTTTTAAACTTGTATTGTAAATTCAATGGTACATGTGCAGGTTTGTTACATAGGTAAAATTATGTCATGGGGTTTGTTATGCAGATTATTTCACCACTCAGGTATTAAGCCTAGTACCCATTAGTTATTTTTCCTGATTCTCTCTGTCTTACTACCCTCCACCCTCTGATAGGACCCAGAGTGTGGTGTTCCCCTCTGTGTGTCCATATGTTCTCATCATTTAGCTCCCGCTTGTGAGTAAGAAAATGTGGGATTTGGTTTTCTCTTCCTGTGTTAGTTTGCTAAGGATAATGGCCTTCAGCTCCATCCATGTTGCTGCAAAGGACATGATCTCATTCTTTTTTATGGTTGCATAGTATTCCGTGGTATACATGTACCATATTTTCTTTATACAGTCCATAATTTATGGACATTTAGGTTAATTCCATGTCTTTGTTGTTTTGAACAGTGCTGTAATGAACATATGTGTGCATGTGTCTTTATAATAGAATAGTTTATATTCCTTTGGGTATATACCCAGTAATGGGATTGCTAGATCAAATGATATTTCTGTCTTTAGGTTGTTGAGGAATCACCACACTGCCTTCTATGGTGGTTGAACTAATTTACGCTTTCACCAACAGTGTATAAGCATTCCTTTTTCTTTACAGCCATGCTAGCATCTGTTATTTTTTGACTTTTTAATAATAGACATTCTGACTGGTGTGAGATAGTATCTAATTGTGGTTTTGACTTGCATTTTTCTAGTGATTAGTGATGTTGAGCTTTTCTTCATGATTGTTGGCCACATGTATGCCTTCTTTTGAGAAGTGTCTGTTTATGTCCTGCCCATGTTTTAATTTTTTTTTCTTGTAACTTTGTTTACATTCCTTATAGATGCTGGATATTAGACCTTTTCAAGATATATATTTAGGAAAAATTTCCTTCCATTCTGGAGCTTTTCTGTTTACTCTTTTGATAGTTTCTTTTACTGTGCAGAAGCTCTTTAGTTTAATTATATCCAACTTATCAATTTTTGCTTTTGTTCCAATTACTTTTGGTGTCTTCCTCATGAACTCTTTACTCATACCTATGTCCTCCTGAATGATATTACCTAGGTTGTCTTCCAAGAATTTTATAATTTGGGGTTTTATGTTTAAGTCTTTAATCTATCTTGAGTTAATGTTGGTATATGTTGTAAGGAAAGGGTCTACTTTCAGTCTTCTGCATATGGCTATCCATTTATCTGAACACCATTTATTGAATAGATAATCCTTTCTTTATTCCTTGTTTTTGTCAGGTTTGTCAAAGAACAGATGGTTGTAGATGTTTCCTCTGATTTCTGTTTCTCTATTTCTTCCATTGGTCTGTGCCTGTTCTTGTAGCAGTACCCTGCTGTTTTGGGTACGGTAGCCCTGCAGTATATTTTAAAGTGGGGTAGAATGATGCCTTCAGCTTTCTTCTTTTTGTTTAGGATTGCCTTGGCTATCCGGGCTGCTTTTTGGTTCCATATGCATTTTAAAATAGTTTTCTCTAGTTCTGTGAAGAATACAAAAGGTAGTTTAATGGGAATAGCATTGAATCTATAAACTGCTTTGAGCAGTATGGACATGTTAATGATATTGATTCTCCCTATCCATGAGCATGGCATGTTTTTCCATTTGTTTATTTCATCTCTGATTTATTTGTGCAGTGGTTTGTACTTCTCCTTATGGAGATCTTTCTCCTCTCTTGTTAACTATATTCCTAGGTATTGTATTCTTTTTGTGGTAATTGTGAATAGAAGTTTACTCAAGATTTGGCTCTCAGTTGGCCTGTTGTTGATATATAGAAATGTTAGTGGTTTTTGGCCAGACGTGGTGGCTCACGCCTGTAATCCCAGCACTTTGGGATGCCAAAGCAGGCAGATCACAAGGTCAGGAAATCAAAACCATTCTGGCTAACATGGTGAAACCCCATCTCTACTAAAAGTACAAAAAAATTAGCTGGGCATGGTGGCACGTGCCTGTAATCCCGGCTACTCGGGAGGCTGAGGCAGGAGAATCACTTGAACCCAAGAGGTGGAGATTGCAGTGAGCTGAGATTGCACCATTGCACTCTGGCCTCGGCCACAGAATGACACTAAAACAAAAAAAAAAAAAAAAAAAAAAAAAAGGAAAGATATGTTATTGATTTTCGCACATTGATTTTATATCCTGAGACTTTGCATTGAAGAATGCAAATGGTTGTTTATCAGCTTAAGAATCTTTTGGGCTAAGATGATGGGATCTTCTGGATACAGGATCATGTCATCTGCAAATGGGGATAGTTTGACTTTCTCTCTTCCTATGTGGATATCCTTTATTTCTCTCTCTTTCCTGATTGCTTTGACCAGAACTTCCAATACTATGTTGACTACGAGTGGTGAGAGTTTTCAGGGTCTTGTGTGGGTTTTCAGAGTCATGCTTGTTTGTTTTTTCTGCCTATTTGTGTCCATTTACACCATCACCACTTATTTATAAGGCTATTTTTCCTCCATTGAATAATTTTTGTATTTTGTCAAAACATCAATTAAACATGCTTGTGTGGTTCTATTTTTGGGTTCTCTGTTCTGTTGCATTGGCATATCTCTCTATCCCTTTACCAGTACTATACAGTGTTGATTTGTGTGTGTGTGTGTGTGTGTGTGTGTGTGTGTGTGTGTGTGTGTGTGTGTGTGTGTGTGTATGTCTTGAAATTAGGAAAACTGACTCCTTGTACTATATTCTTCCTTTTAAAAAATGTTTAAGCTGTTTCTAGTTATTTTATCTTTACACTGAGATATTAGAATTCTCTTGTCTATATCTACACAAATTTTTGCTTGGATTTTTATATTGTGTTAAAGATGTATACCAGTTTGGAGATAACTGGCATCTTTACTATGTTGAATCACCCAGTACATTGTATGAATCACCATTTTATAATTTATTTGATGTATTTATCAGTATTTTGGAGTTTACAGAAAATGAGTGCAATATATATTACTACATTTATACTTAGGTATTTCATTTTTGAGCAATTGAAATGATATTACATAATTCATTTCAGTGTCCATATGCTTATTGGTAGTATACAGAAGTAAAATAGATTTTTATGTATTTATCTTTGGTTCTGTGACCTTGGTGAACTCACTTAAAAATCTTTTTTAGAAGAGATTATGTAAAATTGATGCTATTTCTTCGTTAACCATTTGGTATAACTGTTAAAGTGAAAATATCTTTCTGAGCCTGGAAACTTATTTTTTGAAAGTTTTAAAAATGATGAATTTTATTTAGCTAACTTAATAGTTACAGGGCTATCCAAATTATCATTTATATTTAGTTATTTGTGATAGTTTTTTTTTTTCTTCAAAGAATTGGGTTGTATTCATATTCCCTGTGTTATTTCTGATATACTTGTGTCTTTTTCTTTGTCAGTTTTTGTGATGGTTAATTTTAGGTGTCAACTTGATTGGACTGAGGGATGCCTACATGGCTGATGAGGCACTGTTTTTCGTGTGTCTACGTGAGTGTTTTTGGTGAACATTGATCTTTGAGTCAGTGGACTGAGAGAAGCAAACTCACCCTCAATATGGGCAGGCAGTATCCAATTAGCTGAGGGCCCATTTGGAACAAACAGGCAGAGGATGGGGATTTGCTCCCTCTGCCTTTTCTCTCCCTTCCAGAGAGAATGCTTTTCCTCCTCCTGCCTTTGGACATCAGACTCTAGGTCTGTGGGTTTGGACTTTGAGACTTTTACCAGTGGCCTCCCAGGGGCTCTTGGGCCTGACTGGAAGCTGCACTGTCAGCTTCTTTGGTTCTGAGGCTTTGGACTTGGACTGAGCCATGCTACCAGTTTTTCTGGTTCTCCAGCTTTACAGTCAGCCTATTGGATAACTTCTCTGCCTCTGTGATCCTATGAGCCACTTCCCCTTAACAAATCCCTCTCCATATATCCTACTTGTTCTGTTTCTCTGGAGAACCCTGACACAGTCCTGATAGAGGTTTGTCAATTTTATTGATCTTTTCAAAGAACCTGCTCTTTGTTTCATACACTTTTCTCTATTGTTTCTGTTTTCAATTCAGTTCCATTGTTTTCTGCTCTAATCTTTATTAACTACTTTCTTCTACTTCTTTTGGATTTATTTTGATGTCCTTTTTCTGGTTTACTGATGTGGCTTGGGTTATTAGTTTGAGACTTTTTTCATCTTTTTGAATACATACTTTTAGTACTATAATTTTTTCTCTCAGAACTATCTTAGAAATAGCCCACAGATTTTGATATGTTCCATTTTTTAATTTAAATGTATTTTTAAATTTTTCTTGAGAGTTTCTCTTCAATTCTTGGATTATTTTGACGTGTGTTGTTTGGTTTCCAGATATATGAAAGTATTCTTGTTATCTCTTTATCGATGTCTATTTGATTCCTTGAGGTATAAGAATTTATTCTATGTGATTTCATTTCTTTCAAATGTGCTCAAGTGTGTTTTATTGTTCAGAATTTTATCTGTGTTGAGTGAGTTGTTCTATAAATGTCAATTACATCCTTATATTTAATGGTGGTGTTGAGGTTTGCTACATCCTAGCTGATTTTCTCTCTAGAACAGAACTGTCAATTGTTGATAGAGGGATGTTGAAGTCTCCAACTATAATCATGGGGGCATCTATGTTTCCTTTCAGTTCTATCAGTTTATGCTTCACATATATTGCAGTTCTGTTGCTTGATGCATACACCTTAAGATTGACAGATTTACTCTTCTATTATTATGTAATATTATCTGATATTAATAAAGACATTCTTCTATTCTTTTAATTAATATTTGCATAATATATCTTTCCCATTATTTTACTTTTAACCTACCTATGTTGTTATATTTGAAGTGGTTTTTTTTTGTAGACAGCATATAGTCGAGTTATGTTTTGAATCCCCTCTTCCCATGTCTTTTAATTGGTATATTTGGACTATTTATATTTAATATATTTACTATCATGAGTGGGTTTACAGTTTGTACTTGGTTCTTTGGCTATAATAGTATGATTATCATCTAGAAATTTTCTTTCTTTCTAAGATTCCCCTTCCTGGTCCTTTGGCTAGTGAAAAATGATTTGTTTGCTTGTTTTCTATGTTCATTGACATTTTCAGGTTGCTTCCTTTTTCAAATCCAAGTCCAGAGAACACACCACACATTGTTCCATGAGTTCTAAGATCCCTAGCTTATCTCCCTTGTTTTATTCAGCTTCCAGAGCTCTCCTTTTTTTTTTTTTCTATGTCATGTCCAGGATTTTTAGTTTACTTAGTTTAGTTACTGATGGTAACTTAGAGAAGAAATAGAGAACAGTATGTCTGATCCATCTTTCTGGATATATAAGTCAACTTAAGCTCTATGTTCAGACAGACTTTGATTCAAATCTTGGCTCTAGCCCTTGCTAATTATATGTATTTTGACAAGTGACTTACCTCTGAGCCTCACTTTCTTCTAGTGCAAAGTGAGTGAAGCAGAGTTGTGAAGATGAAGTGAATTATCTAAAATAAGCATGCAACACAGTGAAAGCACATAGTAAGCTCTCATTAAATGTAATTTTTATAATTATTCTACTATGATTACTATCATCATTACTGTTGCAATTGTTGCTATTATTACTACAACTGTTACTACTTATAAACACTTCCTTTTGGTTCTGTGAGCACAAGATGTTTTCAGTGACTTACAGTTCAAAGCCTGGTTTCCTGAAACAACAATTAACAGAGAGGTCAGGATAATCCCCTTTGAGAAATGAAGGTGATGGTAAAGATGTTAGAATTTCTTGCTTCTTTGGTCAAAGACTGTGGTATGTTCAAGGACACCCAAGCCCACTTGGTGACTGGACTCTCATAATTACAGAATTTGCTCCTGAACTGCTCTTATTCCACAGTTGCGTACCCCAGTCTTTTGCTCTTGCCTCATTATATGCCTGATTTTTATTGTTTTCTCTCTGTTTCATTATTTTTCTTTTCCTCCTTGAATTGTTCCCACTCTCTCTGGCTAGGGCCCTTCTCTCTGAAATACACAGTCAATGTTGTTCTGCGCCCAGCACTGCTTGGTGTTTTTTGGATGTGTCACTCACCTTGGTGCTGGAATTAATGGCTGAAGTTCGGGCAGTGCCAATGGTAACAAAGGATCGCTTCAAATAACCAGTGGGAACTGTAAGGAGAGGAAGCAGGGATCCAAGAGCTGCCTCTTACTCCAGATTCTAGTCCTTATAGGTATAAACTTCTGATCTCAGAAGTAGGTATCATTCCTTTGAGAAGATAACACACTCTTGCATTTTTCTTTAGTCTTTCTTTTTATAACAAAAAATTTGGGAAAAGCTCAAGGAAAAAAAAGCTTATGTAATTTCACTCCTTTCACTCCCTGAAGATTACTTCTTTTACTTCTTGAATGTATATTCTTCCATCTCCCTCCCTAATATTTTCTATTCTCCAACTTCTGCATCTTAATGTTGTTGATACATTTGGGAGGACTAGAATTGTTGTTTAAAGACAATTCAAAAGGAATCTAGACAAAGATAACATAGAAAATGATAATTTATTGTTCCAATCTTATCTGACTGACTGGCTAAAAACCCATAAATTTCGAAATAATGTAAAACACCTGAGAAACCTCTGGTTGATATGCAAGAAACCTACATTTCATGTTATTCTTATATTTTGTTATGATAAATTAAATGATTCAAATTTTGGGGCGACAGCAATAAGAAAGCCTTTTTTTTTTTTTTTGAAGACGGAGTCTCTATCACCAGGCTGGAGTGCAGTGGCACGATCCTGGCTCACTGAAACCTCTGTTTTCTGGTTTCAAGCAATTCTCCTGCCTTAGCCTCCCAAGTAGCTGGGATTACAGGAATGCACCACCAAGCCCAGCTAATTTTTTTATTTTTAGAATTTTTTTTATTTTTATTTTTAGTAGAGACAAGGTTTCACCATGTTGGCCAGGATGGTCTCCGTCTTTTGACCTCGTGATCCACCCGCCTCAGCCTCTCAAAGTGCTGGGATTACAGGCATGAGTCACCATGCCCAGCCTTTTTTTTTTTTTTTTAAATATTGAAGACCACCAACCATTTCCAACCAATGTGGATGTTTTCCTGTTTGTTGAGTAGGGATAACAATTGCCTTTACTTCATAGAGTTACTTTGAAGACCAAAATAATGGTAACATTTACCATAAAGAACACGATCACACAGGGGTTTGTGATTATTATTGTTGCAGTTGCTATTGTTATTACATTATTTAATCAATGTCCTTTAACCAACAAACACGATAAGAGAAATTAGGTTAGCAAAATTGTTCCAAATCCAATGATTATTTTTCTTACTGTATGAGAATTCACAAATTTCTGGCAAAGATTTTCCCCATAAGGTAACAACTATTTAAGATGTAGAGTACCCAAAACCTCAAGTAGGAAAACCTTTCCTATAAAATGGATTCAGAAGAACAAGAGGGGTGTCAGATGTTTTTCAGGGTTGTTCTTGGTGGTTTTACTGTAGTAGGTACAGGTTGGAGGCTGAAAGCTCCTGAACAGTTTCACCCCAGTCAGAGGGCTGAGTGGATTCAGCCAGTGGGTTGGGGAGTTTGACACACTATCTCAGGCCAAGAAAAAGGAAACTCACTGTGAACTTGAAAGACAGATAGCATTCTTGAAATTAAGTTAAACCAAAACTTAAAATAGTTTAAAGTCAGGACATGGGTTGACTTTCTTTTTAACACTTGACTTTAAGCTGACACAGGGTGAGTATACCAGACTGTTTATTCCTTTCCAAAACTAGTCTATGAAAATGAAGACAGAGAATTAATTAACATTTGAATAAAGAAAACCCAGTCCTTCCCTGGACTTGGCAGAAGATGAAAACTATGAGCACCTATTCAGTGTTCTTCCACAGGCTTCTCACATAAAGCTGACATGTCCTGTAGCAACAATTTCTGCCTCATCCTTTCACTGTGCGTCACTCTGGGGTTAGATCTAACAAACCGTGGATGTTTCTGCTTCACTCCCCAGGACTCTTTTTTTTTCCCCTTGATAGCCTCGGTGGTGACAGACTTCCCTTCCATCTTTCCCTAGCCCCAGATTGTTTTAATTACCACTGCTGTGTTTTGTTAGATGGTAAACTGTGAAAATGGCTTTCGGTTGCTTAGCCTTTTTTTTTTTTTTTTTTTTAACAAAATAAAACAAAACACAAACACTTGCTTGGGGTAAAAGGAGGTGCATATGATCTAAGGATGTATTGATTTACTCATTTATTCACTTCGGAACTAAAGATAACAGGTAATTCATCTGCTGTGCTCACCACATTTTGACTGCAGAGATTTTTCTTAGTTCATTCTCTATTGACAGTGTCTGCAGGAAGTGGGGAGAAGCTGGAACTTTGTCTTTCACTAGGAGGTCTTAGTCCCTAAATTACCTTGAACTGTTTTCTTTACACAGTTTTGAGAAAGGGGAGTGGGAAGAGGTCAGCACCTCTGTAAACATGAGCTGCTCAACAGTGAGGTGTGAGTACAGATTAAACATTGCCAAGTCCTTATGGCAGAGTGCCTAAGGCAGATCCTCCCTCTTCTAAGCCTATTTCCTCACCTGTAACATGGGATAATAATAAAAGCTGTTTAATGTGTGTATGTGGGGAGTGGGGTGGGTGTTTGCTAATGTGCAAATGTACTATAGGCTGTGTTTACCGTAGCTCTTGTTATTAATGAAAGAGGACCTTTAAGCTCCTTGATTGGCTTCATTTAGAAACCTAGTCTAGCACAGTGCCTAGTTTATTAATAGGGTTTGATATAGGAGCTTTCTAAAATAAGGGAATAAAGAGTTTGAAAAAATGGGGACAACTTTTGACCTCTTAAAAATGGGAAACATCTTTAGGGAAAGAAACTCTATTGTCCAGTCTACAGAAATAAAAGCATTATGTAACTAACACTGTAAATAAAAGTTCAGCTTAGCATTTAGGTTTTGCTTTGGTAATATTTATACAAATGCATATACTTCACATGCCCTTAGTTGGGAAAAATATCTGTCATTGATATGTTAGTAATACGGATAGCAATATATGTTTATTAAGGACTTAGTTCTTTCTTGGTTTCTGTCCTAATTGCATTTTGTATCTTAACCTACTTAATATCAATTTAATGTTCACAACAAGGCCAAAAAGTAGACACAATTGTTATCCCATATTATAGACAAGAAAACAGAGAGATAAAGGTAGCAGTGACAACTTGGTAATGCCAGAGTTGGTAAGCCTCTGGAGACAGATCTAATTTTGGAGTTTTGTTTCGAACATTTTCTGTTTTTGCTATACGATGGTAGTGTTCTTTTTGCCTAGCTGCACATACTCTGCCACCTCTATGCAGGCAATCTAAATATGTCATTGTTCATTAGCTATTTGTACTAACAATCATGCTGCATTTTTAGAATCTCATATTTGACAATGTGTTAAATAGCCCTCTGCTATGAATAGCCCTCTGTATGAATCAGCTTGCAGACTGGCAGGCTTGTTCTTGTCAAATCAGTTCTAATCTAGACTTGTCTAATCACAAACCTTCTTCTTTTTCTTTTTCCATAGCTCTCTAGCAACTTTGGATAAGCAGTGCTTTAGCTAACAAAAGCTCCTGCCTCCATCCTGGGCATTGCTACTTCCTTTTCTGGCTTGAAGCTTGGTTGCTCTGCTGTTAAACAAGCAACGGCAGTTTCAGCACTGGGGACAGCATATTTTAATGAAGTGGTAATGGAATGTAGAGTCAGACATGCCTTGATTAAAATGGAGTACTCTGATTAAAGATTACACTCTATTCCCATTTCTTCATGCAATTCCAATTTTTCTTCTAGTTACCAAGCTTCATTCCCAGTCATAGAAGACAGCAATGCAGTTTGTGTATGCTGTGCTTCCAAATAACTTTTAATTAGACATTTAAATTAGACTGGTGCTGGTTCACTGAATCCAGAGTTTTTATATTTCTCCAATCTAATTATTAGATGTTTTAATTTACCAATTCATGGTTTGCTATTTATTTTAATATTACTTACAATGGCATTAAACCTATAATTCCTAGATTTTCTCATAAAGAAAATGAGATATAAATGTCCAAAATTAAGAACAAAAAATCTTAAACAGTCAAATTTATAATAAAAAGTACATAAAGCAAGCTTAAGCCATCAAATCTATCATCAAAAATAGCCATTATCTAGACAGGTGTTGATGAAGGAGAATGAACAAAAATACTATAATGTGATGGGGAGGACATCTGGGAGATCCTAAGGGATTTCCTTGTACTTTTTGTGAAGGTGAAAGTGAATATGGGCTTCCCTGATGAGATGGGCTACTGCATGAACCCATTTTTGTCTCTACTGGCCAGAAGTGGGCCACAGTTAAAGGCTGTTGGAGTCCTCTCAGGGTAGGGGAGACTGGGGCATGAGGTGTGGAGTTAAGTAGATGTGAGGAAGGTTGACATGGCCCTTCTGAACATATATTGAGTACTTGAAATATATTGGGCATTTTCTGGGTGCTTTTGCTCATTGAACACAACACTGTTATAAACTATGAACTATTACTATCTCCATTTGTAGAAGAAAAAACTGAAGCACAGAGAAGTTAAGTAACTGATCCAAGGTCACACAGACAGTAAGCACTGGGAGTGAGAGTTGAACTCAAGCTGACTGGCTCCGAATTTGCACTTTCTATCCTCACTCTGCCATACCTCTCCAAAAAGGCAGATAGTGAAAAACAAGAAAAAGCTGGGCTCAGCTGTCAAACCAGTCACAAATGCTAAGAGTTTTTGCCTAATGTAGTCATTGTGAGGATTAAATTGGATAATTCATGTAAAAATGCTTAGCTAGTACCTGGCACAGAATGTTGTCCATAGTGGATATTAATTGAGAGCTTGCTGCATGCCTTCAAGAAGAAGAAAACCATTTAGTAACAATGACAATGATGATAATGGGACAGAAGTGCAAAGAGGGTGAAGTCTAAAGCCACTCTTAGACATGGCTTCAGGCATTCCTATCGTTATGTAGTGCTCTCAGTCTCAATGGTGGTTGATGGAGTCATGAGCTGAGGGGATAAAGGGAGATTGAAGGGGGTAAAGGATTTGTCTTTCCTTCGTGCTCCAGTGCATAAAAACTGGGTGTTAAGACTAAATAACCCACAATCCCAAACATGGGCTGGGCCTCAGGCCATCCATGTGCATCTTTTTATCAGTCTGGGGAACCCTTCTGGAGCAGTGCCTGGCAAAAATCCAGTGGAGACCCACTGTTTCCACTCACCAGCAATTCAGAGAAAACGTACCCAATCAAGCCTCTTCTGGGCTCCTTATGTAGATGCATGCTCTGCCATCAAAGCATTCATTATATAAGAGTAAAAATAAAGTATGTTTATATTTAGTGAAGCATGTGAGACTGGGAACTGAGGAACAATTAGTTTGTCTCTTCTGGCAACAACAATCAAGGTCTTTTTCAAGAATTTTTATCTGAGGATTTGCATCAGACACAAAATCAAGGTTTTGGTGAACTTTCAGTGAGACATCTTGTGTAGTCTTGGTGGGAAATTTTTAGGTACTCCATGCCTCCTGCTGAAGCTGAAATGGGCCATATTCCATCTGTTTTTGTCTCCTGTGTAAGTATATTTTGTGGGAAGGGAGGTTGTCTATAATCTGAGCTTAGCCAATCAGATGATCTTTTCTAGAACTTCACACCTTGAGCTAGTCATCCAAGAACACAGTGACTATAGGTAATACATGATAAAGCTGGTACCCTGACTAGGGTTTTCTATTGCACTGATAAGGAGACTATTGCTCTGCTGCCTGTATCCTGTTCTCTGTCATTCTCTTAGCTTCTACTTCTTCCAAAACTTAATGATTCACTAATTCTTTGAGTCCCCAATAATTTTCCAATATATTCCTTATTATTTAAATTAGAGTCAGTGTTTGATACTGAAAACCAATAACCCTAACTTACTAATAATACTGCTAATACTACCTCAGAAAGAAATCTAGTTATAGAAACAGCCACAGTACCATTAGGGTTTTATGGGGTGCTATTATTAATATGCTGTATTGGGAACTGCATGCCTGTGCCTCTTAGGGTTCTTTTTATATCCCTAACATTGGACATGAATTTGTGATAGTAACCACCCTAGCTTTCAGTTTTACGAAAGTGCATCAATAAAGCTTTTCAAGCCGTGGGGATCTTTGAATTTCCTATAGTGTGAGATAAGGTTCTTTCTCATTACTCTAAGAATTATAGCCCAGCTCCTAAAGCCATTCAGAAATCCAGAGGGAGATCTGGCTTGCAGGCCTTCAATAAACTCTTATTAACACTATCAAAAGTAATCTGCTTTTGTCTTGACCTCACTTTAGATTCTTGGCAGGTATAATGGACAGATTTGTAGGGTTTCCTTTTCCCTTTTAAAAGACTAGATAAATGTACCTTTCTCTCATCAGATTATAAAAGTCCAATGTAAATGGAAAGTTCATTGCTCTCCTTGATAACAGACGTAATCTTCCCAGTGGATGCCCTCCTCTCAGAGAACATGTGAGATAGACCTAGAGATTGTTTTTGGTTAAAACAGCCTGAAAATAAGCTTAATTTCCCAGTTTGTGCACTTTAACCTCTCTCTGATGGATGTAATGAGAAAATGCTTTGTATCAACTTTCAGTGAAGAAAAGATGTATGCTTTCTACTGTTTCCAGTTACACTTGTCTGTGTTGGTCCTATCTGGGTTGGTTATAATTGGTCCTGATGTTCTACTCATCAATTAGACCAGTCTCCTTATTATTTATTTCTTTTGGTGGTGGAGAGGTGAGAACAGTGGGAGGAAGAGTGAGAAACTGTTAACATCAATGTCACTTTTACATTGAGTATTAAAATAAGCTCAGGCTCAAAGCATAGATAAAAGCAAATAAAAGTAGCACTCACTGAGTATGTTTAGCATTTTATACCTCACAACGTGTTTGTTTTTGTCATCTTGGGTTCACACACACACACACACACACACACACACACACACACACACACAGGGACATTTGACTCAAGTCACACAGCTAAACCAACACTGTTATGAATGAGATTTGGGATATCAGGCTGTTGGCTTATTTTCCTTGGTTAAACAACATGACAGGTAGGAGAGCCTAGAAAAGAGAGATGGGATTTGAAACCAGGAGACCAGAGCTGTGCTTCCAGCTGTGTTCCTTCCTGGTTAGTTGTATCATGGCAAGAATAAGACTTAGGTTTTCATCTGTGAAATAGGAATAATAACAATGCCTATTTTCATGAAAAACACTTTGTAAAATGCAAAGTAATTTAAAAATACAATTATTATATATTTATGATAATAATTGATTATGTACTGAGCATTTACTATGTGCCAGGCACTGACACACATTATTTTCTTTTTATATTATGAAATAAAACATATATCAAAAAGTTTCCAAAACATCATTATATTGTGTAAGAATTTGTTGTGAAGGTTACATCTGTGAACTACTACCACATCAAGAATCAGAATGCTATCAGCAAACCAGAAACTGTGAGTACACATCTCTCTTCTTCCTTCCCCTAGAGGTAATCTCTATTCTAGGGTGAAAGCAATCATTTGTATGCTTTTCTTTATATTTTTAATAATCCACAAATAATATAGTTCAGTTTTGCCTTTTTAAAAATTTTTTGATGGAGTCTTGCTCTGTCACCCAGGCTGGGGTACAGTGGTGCAATCTCAGCTCACTGCAATCTCCGCCTCCCGGGTTCAAGAGATTCTCCTGCCTCAGCCTCCCAAGTAGTGGGGATTACAGGCACCCATCACTACTCCCAGCTAATTTTTGTATTTTTAGTAGAGGTGGGGTTTCACCATGTTGGCCAGGCTGGTCTCGAACTCCTGACCTCAGGTGATCCACCTGCCTTGGCCTCCCAAAGAGCTGGGATTACAGGCCTGAGCCACCATGCCCGGCAGTTTTGCCTTTTTTTGAACTTTATGTTGATGGAATCAAATAATATGTATGGTTTTACATTTGGTTTCCTCTCTTGACCTGGTGTTTTGAAGATTCATTCATCTAATCCTGTATAATTATAGTTATTCATTTTCATTACTTAACAGTGTTCTACTGGGTGAATATATAATAATTTATCTAAACCTCATATCATTGAGTTTTAGATTGTTTCTCACTTTTTGCTCTTGTGAATAATGCACTTATAAATTAGTACTTGTATCCTGATGCACAAATGTATGCAATTCTGTAGGCTATGCATTAGCAGTAGAATTACTGAGTCAAACACAGGTTGTATATATCTTTAATTATATTAGACATTATCTTACTGCCTGCAAAAAAGTAGATGTCCCAATTTACACTCCAACAAGCAAGTATAAGAATTTACATTGTTCCATACCCTCTCTAACATTCAATATTTTGATATGTTTAAGTAATAATGAGTCTGGTGTACATATAATGGCATCTCACAGAGGTATTAACATGCATTTCCCTGATTACTACAAAGGGTACATCTGTTTATAAGTTCATCTTCTTTTTAAAGTGTTTGTTCACAGGTAATGCTTATTCTCTATTGGGTTGCCTATCTTTCTTACTGATTTACAGTTTTTAGAAAATTATAGTCTAGCCACAAGCCCTTTTTTTGGTTATCCATGTATCAAATATCCTCTCTCCTCCATGCTTTGCATTTTCTTTCTTTTCTGGTGTCTTTAGATGAACATATTTCTTCTTTTAAACATCATCTAACTTAGTAATCATTTCCGCCATGCTTACAGCATTTTGTGTCTTGTTATATAAGATCTTTCTTTTCACTGAAGTTGTGAAGACTTTTAAAATACTTTTTTGTGAAATCTTCCAGTTAAGGTGGGGACACAACTGTTCACCATCAGGCAGCTGAAGTTAAGCCACTAGTGACGAAGGGGAGAAAGAAAATGTAGATTTCAGGTTAGGGACACCCATTTTACTTTTCGGGACTTAGAAGGATCTGTTCAAGGAAGCAAAAGTGTATAGAAAGCAGAATAGATGCATTAGGCTGGTCCAGGGTTCTATGGTTAGGTCATGGAAGGTGTTTCCTGCTCCCCTCCATTTCAGGCACATGCACACTAAAATAAAATAAAATACAAAAAACAAACAAACAAAAAACCATAATGAGGTACTTTTCTTGAGGAGGGTGGCAATTCTGATCCAGTTACTGTTTGCAATAAAGAAAAAAATTATGGAGAAGACAAGCAGAACTACAGCTTTGATAGAATGTTTCTCTTGGCATGGAAAACACAATTTGCTTAAGACATGAAAGAAGATGGAAGAAAATTTGAAACTGAGGTTTAGAATGTTTTGCAGCTTTTTCATTCAAGAGCAAGGGTTACCAAATACATGGGAATTCTTTAAGTTTCATAGTATCTCTTTTACCCTGTTTCTTGCCCTTCCCAGTAGCGGACTTATTAGTATGTTATAGAATATTAGAGCTGGATGATCTCAGATTCAGCTTTTTCATTTTTCAGGTGGGGATACTAAGACTAAAGAAGAATGAAATTTTTGCCTGTGGTCACAGAGTTATTTAGTAAAATAGCAAAAACTAGGTTTCTGAATATCCATCCTTGGTTTCTAAAAGTGCTATCGAGTGTACTTTTGAATAAAATTAATTGCTTGGAGAAGTTTCTGACAATTTGAGATGCCATTAGGGATACCTGGAGACATTTATGGTTACTACAAAATCAGGACAAGTGGTAGAAAAGTCCATTAAAGTGTGACCAACTCTCCAATTCTAGTCTTACATAAAAAGTTAAATCTTTAATAAAAAACTTTTAAAATAAAGTATTAAAAGATTTAAAATATACAAAACACTTCAATAGTTACTTTACAAAAGGGATACACAAATGGCCAATAAATATGTGTAAAATGTGCTCAACTTCATTCATCATTTGGAAAATGCAAATTAAAACCATAATGAGGTACAATTACACATCCACTAGAATGCCAAAAAACAAATAATAAGATAAAATCAAAACACCATAGACAATACTGGGTTTTGATGAAGACACAGAGCATCTGGAACTCTCAGGCTATGATGGTGAGGGCATAAAATGGTCCATCCATTTTGGAAACTGGTACTTTACTAAAGTTGAATATATGGATACCCTATAATCGAGCAATTTTACTTCTGAGTATGTACCCAAGAGAACACATATATGCAATATAAGACATGCATAAGAATCTTCATAGCAGAGCTTTTCCTAAAAGCCTCACTCTGGGGATATTCCGAATGTTTTTAAACAATGAAATGAATAGTGGTATATTTATATAATAGAACTACACCCAGCAATGGGAAAACATGAAACACTATGACATACAACAAACAGTATGACTGTATCTTACAAACATAATATTCAGTGAAGGAAGTAAGACAGAACAGAATATATCATATAGAATTTTATTCATACAAAATTCAAAAACAAATTTACTGTTTACCGTCGAACAACACAGGTTTGAACTGCACAGGTCAACTTATACATAGATGTTTTTCAACCAAATGCAGATAAAAATAGTTTTCCTGGGATGCCAACGCATGTATATGGGAGGTCAGCTTTTTGTGTAAGTGTGCTCTGCAGAGCTGACTGCAGGACCTGAGTATGTGTGGGGTTTGAGATACCCTGGAGTCCTAGAGCCAATTCCCTGCATATACCGAGGGAGGAATGTATTTTGTTAAGAAGTCAGAATAGTGCTTACCCTTGAGGGAGTTACAGTAGTGGGTAAATAGAGCTCTAGTCATGTTTTCTTACTTGGTTTGGACAATGGTTACACATGTGTGCTTACACTGTGAAAACTCATCAAGCCATACATTTGTGATGTATACATTTTTTTTCTGCTTGTATGCTATGCTTCAATAAGATGTTAAAAAAAACTTAACTTTCTGCAAAGTTCCAGAGCCAGAGGTCTGAAGGAAAACAGCATTCTACCATTTATACAACAACCTGAATACATTTTCCATTTGACACACTCTTTCCACTTAGTGTGGCATCTGCTGCACATCTGTATCCCCCATGGCAGCAGTAAGTTAAGCAACCCAGAGGCTGAAGAAAAATTATAACAGTAGGAGATTGAATTTAAGGTTCATAGACGAGGGAGGGCAGATAGGATTTCAGATGACATTAGGATGAATAGGAATGTCGATTGGGAAGCAAAGAAGGAGAAAATGATCATTTTTGGCAGGAGTGAAGGCAGATTTTGCCATGGAGTCTTTCAGATTGTGAACTGGAAGATAAAGGACAAAAGTAAACAACAGTTAAGAACAATGTAGAGAACATGGCTGGGGAACTGGGGAGTTCTCTGCTCTGACAGAACACACGGCTGTCACTAGCTGTCCCTGCCAAGGAAAGAAGGACTATATTCCTGTCTCATACATTACTTTTGAAAATATGTAAGAGCGAGAGAGAGAGAGAGAACACCCTTCGTCTTGAAATACTCTTTCTTATGTACCAGAAGGAAAGTGGGGAGTTGCTTTTATAGCAGGAAAAGAAAAGCAACTTTGAGTATCACAGCATGCATGGAACATCCATAGGTATCCTAACATTTAATCCTCATAGCGACCTGTGAGCTGGTGAGGGATAACTCTTTTATATATGGGACTTTAGAGTCAGAGAGTTTGGGAAACTAGCACATTGTACCGTTAGTTTAAGACAGAGCCCAGCTTTGGACACACAGCTGTCTGACTAAAACTCTACTTCCTTTTCACAAAAAACAAGCGCTGCCTTGTGGAAATAGCTTTGCTTCTTCCCCTCTGCACTGATTTCCAAGAAGGAAAATTCTATCAGGAGACAACCGGTCTGTGATTTCTGTCTGGGGAATCTGCAAGAGGAGGGATGAGACTGTTCTGTGACTTAAAAAGGAGGGGCACACGGAATCTCAAGCATCATGGCAGGGGGCTCTAATGTATACCTCAGTTCACTGAGGACATACTGGGCTTCATTGCAGCCTGGTAGCCTTGGCTTCTTAGGACAAACTACCATCCTTTTAAGTGGAATCTCAGCCTATAGATTGAGTAGGTGGAATATGTTATATAATGTTATTTGGGTTACACTACAAATCTCCAAAGGAACCCCCAATTCTCCTACACCTACTCCAGTGACAGAAATTTCCACCCCAGCTGCGTCTCTGCATGAAGGCATTATCTGAGAGTAAGTTATAACTTGGAGAGAAATCACAGCTAATAATCATACAGGCTTTCATTGCTTCATTGGGAGAAACCATTGCTCTTTTGGTGGGCAGACATAGACTCTGGAGGCTGAGACCCCAAAGAAGTTTGAAGAGGGGGGAAGGGGAAAGCTTTAAAGGCTACTGATTTGGAGGTTAATCACATTGCATGAGGCAGTCAGGGATAGGTGTTGAAAATGGAGAGATAGTCACTGGACTTGGGAGTGGTAGTGGGAGGGATAGTGAGAAGCCACATAAACACATACACATACACATACAACACATGCACACTATGTTCACATGTGCACACACACACACTCATACCTACACATGCACACCACACACCACACACCCCACCCCAGATACTCAGTGGGTTATATGGAGTCAGATATTCCGTGTTTGAGCTTCACTTCTCTCACTTGTCAGTCTATGACTCTGGCCCAGTTACTTATCCTTTCTGAGCCTCATTGAACTCATCTCTGAAGCATCTATAGAGACTGAATGAAAGAAAAATCCATGCATCCCCTACCATGCTGTGAAAACAATGTCTGATCCAAGGCACTTGTGGATATGGCTGAGTGACACTGCAGAGGTGGAACTGGAGTCTAGGGCAGGCCCAAGAGGGAGCGATGGGCCAGAGAGCAACAGAGGGGAGCATGGTGGAAGTCACAGGGATGCAGATTTTATGGCGATGCCAGAACTATAGAATAAGCAAGACTTTCTGATGATGGAAGAGGCTGCCTTGTGAGAGAGAGTGCCCCCTACTGGTGGAAGAATCACACAGGCTGCAGGGACACCAGTTGGGCATGACGATGAAGGTTGCATTCCTTTACTCGAGGAAATTATTTTGAGTTCAAATCCCCCAGGGGGGAAGATTCTAGGGTTACTTTCTTTCTAAGCATTAACCATGGAATTAGAAAGTGAGCTGTCCAGAGATGAAGGTAGATACTCAGGTGGGCCAACCTTGGAAAGGGTCCAGAGATAAACAAAAGTATGTTGTTTTCACTTTTGATTGTTTCATTGTTTGATGTCTGACTCCTGGTTTGAGTGTGTAGTAGACACCAGTTTGAGTGCCTACCTGAAATTCATTTTATCTCTTTTCCCTTCTTATCTGCACCCGTATGTTTATTTGAGGAACTTACTCTCCTCTTACCTTGGGTAGTTATAGCAGACAGAGGATACCCAAACTCCATCTGTATGCTCACAGGATGTACTTTGGGTTCTGATCCTTTTGCTGAAAATTGTATTTGTCCTGACTTCCAGCTCTTGGCTTCTGCATTTCTTTTGCTGAGAGTTTTCTTTGACTTTTCTTTGTCACATAGATAATTGCAAAGAAGTAATGTTCTCTAAGACCAGTCTTAAACTAATGACTCAGAGAAGTAGTTGAATAAACACTCCAGCTCCTTCACCCTTCAGACTTCTCTTCCCTTCCTCATACCTCACTCCTGCACTAGTGTTTTCCAAAATTGTCTCCAAGATAAGCTACTTGCATTCAACCCTTTGTTTTCAGGGTAGGTTTTAGGGGAAGGACCTCAAAGTAAGGCAGTATTACTCCTAAGGTTTGAGCACAAACAAATGAGTATAATCTCATATATCCAGCCCTGTGCAACTGGTTCAGAAGTGAATGGGCAGCAATCAAAATCTATGTAAATCAATATATGATTTGAGGGGTTGCTTTAGGCATTGCCCAATCAGCAGGACAGGGATTCTGACTTGTTCGCTTCTGTACCTATAGTTCCTGCCAGAGCTAGGAGCTCTAATAGGACGCCTCTGTCAGTGTTGGGGCCTAATCTATGTTAAAGTAATAATGAATTATAGAATCGTGTCATTAACCTCTCAGGAAGAGTTACACTTTAAAAGAGACAGAAATAATTTAACTCCAAAACATATATCATTACTTACGAAATCCTAGTGGAAGATCTGACTTCAAACAAGAACTCCTGTTTTGATGCTCAGCAACATAGATTAATTTTCCCTGCTTGTATATTTTATATGAATGAATTCACAGAGGGGGTATACTTGGTTGTGGCTTCTTTTGTTCAACATGATATTTGAGAGCAACATTTATTTTGTGGCGGGTAGCAATGATTGACTTATTCTCCTGCTGCATAGTATCTCATAGCATGGAAATGCACAATGTATCTATCCAATATTCTCTTCATAAAGATTTGGACCCTTTCAACTTCAGAGATATAAATAGTGCTTCTGTGAACATTATAGTGTATATGTGTTTTGATGCTCTAATTACATAGTGTTCTTGAGTATCTACCTGAATTGGAATTGCTTGGTCATAGGGTTTATACACATCTGTTTTAGCAGACATCACCTAAGGGTTTTTTGCTGTTTTGTGTAGCATGTTTTGTATTTTTAGAAGTTTGGGCAGGGCATAGTGGCTCAAGCCTGTATTCTTAGCATTTGGGAGGCTGAAGTGGGAGGGTTGCTCAAGTCTTGGAGTTCAAGACCAGACACACACACACACACACACACACACACACAAACACACACACGGTGGTGCATGCCTGTAGTCCTGGCTACTTGGGAGGCTGAGATGGGAGGATTCCTTGAGTCTGGAAGGTTGAGGCTGCAGTGAGCTATGGTTGCACCACTGCACTCAAGCTGGGGAGACAGAGTGAGACTCTATTTAAATAAAAATTCAAATAAACAAATATGATTTGTTAAAAAAAGAAATCTAAATTAATTTTAAATATCTAAAAATCAGATTTCCCACAAGAGAATTTGACAAATCAAAGGCCACACTGCCAGATGAAATCAAACAGGCTGTAGCTAGCTGTAGCTGCCCACTTCAGGCACGGAGGCTCATGCCAAAGAGAAAGTGTAAGGCCAGGCATGGAGGCTCACACCAAAGGGTACAGGTAAGGCCAGGGGAGTAAGGCCAGGCCTGGAGGCTCATGCCAAAGGATACTCGTAAGGCCAGGCGTGGAGTTTCATGCCAAAGAGTACGGGTAAGGCCAGGCACGGAGGCTCACGCCAAAGTGTACGGGTAAGGCCAGGCACGGGGGCTCACACCAAAGAGTATGGGTAAAGCCAGGCAGGTAAAGGGATGCGTGGCGGCTCACGCCAAAGAGTACAGGTAAGGCCAGGCATGGAGGCTCACGCCAAAGAGTACAGGTAATGTCAGGCACAGAGGCCACTGACTGAGACTTAAGTGTATCTATTCCAATCACAATAATTCTTAGAGGAATACTGTCAGTACCAAATCACTTTTCATTTTCATTTAAAAACAGCTAAGGTCTAAAAACAGACATTCCAACCCCCCCCCCCCAAATGTCTAAAGTAATTTTAAAATGCTGCTATTGGCTACAATGCCCATTTTAGCTAATTTTAAAAATTCATTTGAACATAATGTAGAATTAAAAGATTTAAAAAAATCCCATTACTGGGTATATATCCAAAGGATTATAAATTCTTAAATTAATACATTACTAGTAACTAAGTTAGTAGTTTATTGAGATTTTATTAGTTTTAAATAAGGCCTTTTTCTGTTTCAGGGTCTCATCTAGGATGTTATATTAATTTGCATCATCATGTCTTCATAGATTCCTCTCGGCTATGACAAATTTTCAGCATTTTCTTGTTTTTAATTACCATGATAGTCTTAAGGGATATTGGTGAAGTATTTTATAGGATGCTCCTCTACTGAAATTTTTCTGGCATTTTTCTTGTGATTAGACTGGGGCTCAGGAGTTTTGGGAGAAAGACCATAAAGGTAAAGTGACGTTTTCAGCACATAATGTTAAGGGTACATGCTATCAACATGATTTATCACTGTAGATATTGATCTATTGATCTAGATAACCTGAAGTATGAATTGTATGAAGTAGGATTTGCTAGATTTCGCTAAAGTTAGGCTTTTAATCACTTTTCCATCATGTACTTGGTTGAAGAAAGTCAATGGGCACAATTCATACATAAACAGTGTGAATTTATATTCTCCCTAAGGGCAGAATATCTACATAAATTACTCGAAATTATTCTGCATCAAGGATTTGTCTCTTTCCCTCATTGATACATATATATATATATATATCATTTATATAAATATTTATATAATTATGTTCTACTTTCAGCTGTAATTCCTATCCTACTAATTTTGTTATTCTGTCTTTGGCCACTGAGACCCCTTTCAATGGCCTCTGTGTCACTTTGAGATACAGGTATCTATAAAGTTTTTGGGGTCAATGTTTTTTAAGTCTCTTTATCACCAATACTTTCTTTCTCTCTAAAATGACTATTCATTACATTTTACATTTTGATCATCATATCTTACTTGTTTTATAATTTCTATTCAATTTTATTCAATATTATTGTTTTCATGAAATTGTATACTTTTTGTTTTATATATATGTGTATTTGCCTTTTTTTTAATTTTTGTTTTATTAGTATTATTTTTTTAGGCACTGATCTCGTTCTGTTGCCCAGGACGGAGTGCAATGGCACTCTTATAGCACACTGCAGCCTCAGACTACTGGGTTTAAGTGATTCTCCTACCTCAGTCATCTGAATAACTGGGAATGCAGGCTTATGCCACTGTGCACAGCTATTTTTGTATTTTTAAACATGCGAATGTTATACTTAATCTAAATTGTTCAATGGATGCTAAATCTTTGGGGTTTTGTCCTAGCTTTATTGATAGGTTCATTTCTTGACATTGTTTTTCATTTTTTAAGGTAAAATTATCATAATCAGATGTAATTTTATTCATTTATTATTCCTTCTCTCAGTTGTAGATGTGTTTCTGATGGCAGCAGTGGCCTGTCTGGAGTGGCTGCTACAAAGATAACAGCTGCATCAGGGGAGCTGTGGCTGGGGCTTCATGCTCAGTGGAGCCAGGGAGAGCCAGGAACAGGCGGGGCCCCTGCCCTCTTCCGAGTTGGTGGGAAGGATAGCCCCATGTCACTGGGTGGAGCTGCAGCCACCCAGCCACAGCTGCAGACCTAAGCATCTCTCAGGGGCCCAGGAAGTCCTTTGTTCCTATAGGCTTGAAAGTGCCTGCTCTTGCTGCCTTGTCTCTACTCACTCTCAGCAACTGCTCTGAATTCAAAGTAAAGTTGTGGCTGAACCCAGGTGTTGTCACAACCTTGCTGTGTATGCACATGCTCAGGGCGGCACTGACACACCAGCCCCCTGCTGCTTCTAATATTTCTAGCTAATGGTAGGAAGGATGCAGGGTGCTTTTCTAGTTTATCGTTAAGGTGCAAGACAGCACTTAAAATTTGACACTTTTATTGAGAAATACCAATTTCCAGTTCCTTTAGGGGAGGACACAAAGCCATCCCATGATATCAGTCAATCAGGTTCCATAGACAATAACGAGGTTCACAATACACGTGCTCTTCCCAGGATTTCAGCCTGCTCTACCCTCGATGGTTTTAGTTTCTTCTCTATTCCTAGCACTTGATGGTACTTCACTTTCTTTATTCCTAACTGTAATACAGAATCGAATTCCATTTTGTGTGTTCGACCTCTAACATCTTCTGAGCCTAAGGCCTGCCTACACACCTCTTGTCTCACATTTCAGCAAGATAATTTAAAAGTCTACAGTCTTTCGCCCTTGGCTCTGGTGGAAAGTCCAAACCATGCATAACCCAGTCATGCCTGTATGAACTGTAACTGCATACACACTCCAGCCACTCTAAAACTCCAATCCATTTTTCTCTCCTTTCTCTATGAAGCCATTTTTGGACCTCGGTAAAAGCTTACTTTTCTTTCTCAAGTAAGCTGTACAATGTGAGTAATTAAAATTTCTATAACCTCTTGATGCTTGAGTAACATTGTCAGTCTGAATATTCTAAACCATATTTTAGGTGAGAATTTTATCCTGCCTTTTACAGGGCAACCACAAGACACTAACCTACCTGGATTAGAAACAATTTTAGGGGCAATAACTTAGGAACAATTTTTAAATTAATTCATATTGTGATAGGGACCTATAAGTTATTCTACTATGTTTTCAAAAGTCAGTGTATAAATCTTTTAATCCTGGTAGTTATCTTTGACAGGTAAAACAAACAATAAGCTATATTGCATTTCATCCATTATGTTGACAAATGAAAAAATAACAAACAAGATAATATGGAATACAGTAAACATTATAAAATGGCATTCTCCTATACTGCTCGTGGAGGCAGCCTGCTTATTAGTACCTGGCAGAAGACTTTACAGTGAGAAACAGAAAAGATATGGCAAAAAGACCAAAACTGACTCCTGGGGAAGGGAGAAAATAGGCCACTGGATATTTTTTAACATGTCTTAAATTTTGAAAATATAAATAAGAAATGGATAAAAATCAAAGGAACAATTTTTAGGCATATTCTAAAAGTGTATGTTATAATTGAGTCCAATTTTGTATGATGTAAAACTGTGATTTTGAACCTCCCACCTGCCACTGCCCCTCCTCACCCACAAACATACACAGAGAGGGATTATATATGCATGTGTGTGTGTGTGTATATATATATATAAATATATATATATGTTTAGAGTCAGCTCTGAAAGAATATACACTAGTGCAAAGAATAAACTTCAATAACAACTATTTTGTGCTTTCAACTTTGAATTATAATTTAAAGGCAAATAAAGAAAACAAATATATACTCAGACCCTGTGAAAATGCCACCCCAAAGTGCCACATCGTTTACATTCTCTTCACTGTAATTTCATCTAGTGAGACTAGTGAAGGAAGATTTTCTTTATTTCCAGGTTTTTTACCAAGTTAGATTTGCATTTTCTTACTTTGAGTTGTGTTGCAAGGCAGTGTCTCTAGGAAACAGGCTCCCCTACAGAGACTTCCATGCAAAAAGTGTATTGCTTCCAGGAGTAACATCTGTGGGAGAGCAGAAGAACAGAATTGGGCAGAGGGATAATTAGAACTGTGTGTCATTGCCACAAAGCCTTCAGCTAATACTGCTAGACTCTGCAGGGGTGTCCTGAATGGAGGGAAAGGACTAGGCCTTATATTAGTTCCTCAGCTCCAGAGCACCTCCTTGTTTCTGTGTTGGCCAGTTATTGGATGTGGACCTTATCACCAAAAGGAATCAACCTTGGTGAGGTGTCTCTCTAAAACTGATAATTTCCTCAGAGGGACTCAGCTGAGAGATTATAGTCCCAGTAGCTGGAGGAATGAGTACTTCAGTCCTGAAGGCAGTGAGGATTTCTGAACCACTTGAGCTTTCTGTGATACTTTAAGTTTGATAAATTGAAATTAGAAATATTTGGACTTATTCCAAGTTCAGTGTAAAAGCACTCGAGGCTTTATCAGGCTTGTAATACTCCCTGGAACTCAGCTAATCCTTATTGGGAAAAAGAAGAGGAGATAAAACAATTTTACAGCTGTGCAGACTCTGAAATGCCTTAAAAGTGATGAGAACAATGGATGAAGTTCCTCACAATAAAGCCTTTTGCCAATTGAGTTTATATCCTGAGATTGCTGAGAAAGGCTACCTGACAGACAGTATCTGTGAATGAATTCTTTAGAACGAGGTCACTTAACAAGCAATGCATTTGTATATATATTAGTAACAGATCTATACCAAGCACATAAAAATCAAAATGTTACATTTTGAAGGGAAAGGATAGTCAGGGGGGAAAATCTGTTAACAGAATAAATAACCTCTTTTTTTCATGGACCTTAAAGAAAACTGGTCATATATTTTTGCTTCACAAACAGAAGCATATCTAACGTGGTTTATTACAATGTCAGGTAATTATAAAACACAAAACATGCTAATATGACTTCTAAAGAATGGTTGCATGCAAGGAAATTTTTTAAACAAGAGTCGTGTATGTGTGTGTGTGTGTGTTTTGCTTTTTCTTCTGTTTGAATTATAGTGTGCAATCAATACATCAATAGGGACACGTCGATCAGGGCAACATTATCACATGTCCAGCCCATAAAATTGATAATTTAATTTCTGCTGAATCTTTTAACAATAAAAATTCTATATTTTAATACGCAGGCTGATTCACATAATCTTGTCACAGGAAAATATAAAATTTGGTACTGTAATTTTATACTACCCATTATAAAGAAACTAAGATTTTATTTTTCATTTTCATTTCATTTCATTATCTTGTACTCAGAAATATCCAATAAGCTATACTTGACAGTTTGTGTAAAATAAATACATCAAATAGTAGAACATTAGAAAGCTGATGTAACATCAGCACATCTTAGTCACTGTTATGTGGACAAAACAAATTACATCCTGTCATGGCTGCCAATGTTTTGGTAGAAATGGAATCATCAGGTTCAGCAGATGTGTTTTCTGTCTGTACAAAACAATTTAAGAGGGTGAAACAATTGTCACAAGATGTTTATACAACATAAATGAATGTGAATGTGTTTAATAAAATGGTGCAAATCTCATTCATTCTAAATGTAATAGCACTTTAAAAATAAGCAATATACAACATAGTTTTACCTCTTCCAAGAAAATAAAAATGAAACAAAAGCAATCAAGTAAAAAGTTAATTGAAATATACACATGTGTATATGTTTTAAAATTTTGGTTTTGATTCACTATTCATAACTTAACATTTAAATAATTTTGATTTTAATTCCAAGTTTAAAAGTTAATTTTAATAAAAGAGAATAATTATAAAGAGGAATTTTAGAGTATATCCCCTTTTGGAATTTAACTTTTTTTTTTTTAAAGAGAGCCTTATTGCATATAAGTATGACTATACTGAAAACAATCTTTGCAGTTTATTAATTTACATAGCTTATTGTTTCAAGAATACATCACTGGAAATTTATTATTTTTTTTAATGTCCTTAGTGTTAGAGGTTTAAAAACAAAGTCAATGTCTCTATTAATGAGTATATATATATATATATATATATATCCATATTGATATATTTTAGCCTACATATACCTATAAACATACATTTTACCCACACATATGCACATCCATATGCTTTTCTTTTAAAGTTTAACTATAGGGGAGTGGTCAGGTAAGCTTCCTACATGAAGTGAAATACTGAAAGGCACAGTAAGTTAAACTTTGACAGATTTAAAGTGCCACTCTAACCATGTGTAAGATTGTTTTATATGACATAAAACATTATGTAACACAATGTTTATCTATTTCTTGAATTCCTCTTAATCCTACCTGCCTTTAAATACCCTGACCATTGTCCATTTTGGACTATGGTACTGATAGTTTTCCTCTGCTCATAAAACTTTCCCATATACCTTCTTTGATATCATTACTCCAATCTTCAGTTACAGAACTGCAGTTTTTTCATGACTTTACATGTCTTCATTCCCAATGTATGGAAGTCACAGTGGCATGCCCTTCTCAGGCCACAGGAACTAGGTATGTGACCCAGACAAGTGGCTGTAAATAATAGTGACCTGCCTTTCTTAGATCATAGGTGTAAGATCATGTTTGTCAGGTAGACAGTGTATCCTCTTGGACAAAATACTGGGCTTGGGGTTAGATATATTAACTGGGTATGCCCATTGAAAATCATTTAATGTGTTCAATTTTATATTCTCTGAGAAGGATAAAGTATTTTAAGCAGTTGAAATATTATTCAACCATTATTGCACAATGGTTGAACTAATTTACACCCCACCAACAGTGTAAAAGTGTTCCTATTTCTCCACATCCTCTCCAGCATCTGTTGTCTCTAGATTTTTTAATGAACACCATTCTAACTGCCGTGAGATGGTATCTCAATGTGGTTTTGATTTGCATTTCTCTAAAGACCAGTGATGATGAGCATTTTTTCATATGTTTGTTGGTCTCATGTATGTCTTCTTTTGTAAAGTGTCTGCTCATATCTTTCACCCACTTTTGAATGGGCTTATTTGTTTTTTTCTTGTAAATCTGTTTTAGTTCTGTGTAGATTCTGGATATTAGCCCTTTGTCAGATGGGTAGATTGCAAAAATTTTTTCCTATTCTGTTGGTTGCCGATTCACTCTAATGACTGTTTCTTTTGCTGTGTAGAAGCTGTGGAGTTTGATTAGGTCCCATTTGTTTATTTTGGCTTTTGTTGCCAATGCTTTTGGTGTTTTGGTCATGAAGTCCTTGCCTATGCCTATGTCCTGGATGGTTTTGCCTAGGTTTTCTTCTAGGGTTTTTATGGTGTTAGGTCTTATGTTTAAGTCTTTAATCCATCTGGAGTTAATTTTAGTGTAAGGTGTCAGGAAGGTGTCCAGTTTCTGCTTTCTGCACATGGCTAGCCAGTTTTC
>CAUYQU010093905.1:0-11383 GCA_963574635.1 Cheracebus regulus | reverse complement strand
GTGTGGCTCCTCTGCCGGGAATATCCCGGTCTGTGGGCAACAAAAATTCGTCGGAAAGTGCGGCGTTCACTCGTTCTCTGCGCTTTCACTGGGAGCTACATTCCTGGGCTGTTGCTAATCGGCCATCTTGGATCTCTCTCCTGTATTTTTAGTAGAGACGGGGTTTCTCCATGTTGGTCAGGCTGGTCTCAAACTCCCGACCTCAGCTGATCCGCCTGCCTCCGCCCCCCAAAGTGCTGGAGCCACCCTGCCCAGCGAGAAAAGGTTTTTTAAAGACAATGATGTGATATGATTTTAAAAAAAAAGAAACAAAAAAGAAAATGAAAGCAGTATTATTTTTCACTGTTTGAAACAAATCTCATTTAAACAGATATAAATAGAAAATCAAGAAAGTTGCCAGGCACAGTGGCTCACTCCTGTAATCTCAGCACTTTGGGAAGCTGAGTCAGGTGGGTTACTTGAGGTCAGGAGTTTGAGACCAGCCTGGCCAACATGGTGAAACCTTGTCTTTATTAAAAATACAAAAATAAGCTGGGCATAGTGGAGGATGCCTGTAATCCCAACTACTCAGGAGGCTGAGGCAGGAGAATTGCTTGAACCTGGGAGGCAGAGGTTGCAGTGAGCTGAGATCGTACCCCTGCATTCCAGCCTGGGTGACAGAATGAAACTCCATCACAAACGAAAGAAAGAGAAAGAAAGGCAGGAGAAAGAAAGAGAGACAGACAGACAGAAAGAAAGAAAGAAAGAAAGAAAGAAAGAAAGAAAGAAGGAAAATAAATTAAGAAAGTCAATTAAGTTCAATTATTAACCCATACATGCATATACACACTAAATAAAAGTAAAATCACAAGGCAGCCAATAAAACCAAGAAGTCCAAGAACAGTTCAGATACAGTTCCACAACCCATTAACAGTGTAATGTTGGAAATAGCTTAACTTTTATCTCATAAGGGATCCAGCAATTACAAATAGAAAGTAATTTGAAACATTAAACACGTCATGTTTTGTAAATTAGGAGGACAGAATTCTTATGTTAGAATTGGAAGTGACCTGAGAGATCAAGTACAATTTCTCAATTTACAGCAGAAGAAACTAAAGCTAGAGAGTTAAATAAGTTTCAGATAAATAAGCTATTCACAGCATCTGATATGAAACCCAGAAAGTATGAGTACTGGCTCTAGATTTAAACTACCTAGGTTCAAATTGTTGATTTACCACTCACAGTTATGTGACCCTGCAGAAATTACGTAACTTTCTTGGGTCTTACTGTCTTTACCTGTAAAATGAGGAGAATTCCTACTTTATAGCCTTGTTGTGAAGATTACATGGAATAATACATGTAAAGCACTTACAATAATACACTTATAATAATGCTTAGCAAATAGAAACTGCTCACTAGGCTGGGTACAGTGGCTCCCACCTATAATCCCAGTACTTTGGGAGGCCAAATTGGGCAGATCACTTGAGGTAAAGAGTCTGAGACCAGCCTGGCCAACATGGTGAAACCCAACCTCTACTAAAAATACAAAAATTAGCCACGTGTGGTAGTGCATGCCTGTAGTCCCAGCTAGCCAGGAGGCAGAGGCAGGAGAATTGCCTAACCTAGGAGGCGGAGGCTGCAGTGAGCTGAGATTGCACCACTGCACTCCAGCCTGGGCAACAGAGCGAGACTCCATCTCAAAAAGAAAAGATGAAAGTTACTTTTCAGCAGAACAACAATGTAATCAAGCAACACAAACTGAGAAACAGTAATACAACAGAGGTCCCAGTTACTCAATGCATTATTCTACACATCAATATGCATCGCTCATATAAAGACTTAACATAAAATTTAACTATTAATAAATATTTCCACAGAAGCACACCACTCACCAACATTTTAAAAAGTAAGTCGGTGATAACTGTTGATACCTAAAGCACTTCTGTACAGTTTGGGAACTGGGACACTTCCTAAAGTGACAGGCACTAAAAACTAGAAAGACACAAACTATTCCACTGGGCTTAATTATACCAACACACACAAGACCAAAATGGCTTCTAATCTATCATTGGACAATCTTTGGTTTTTGTTGTTTTTTTTTTTTTGAGATGGTGTCTCACTCTGTTGCCCAAGTTGGAGTGCAGTGGCACAATCTCGGCTCACTGCAACCTGCGCCTCCTGGGTTCAAGCAACTCCCTTGCCTTGGTTTTCTGAATAGCTGAAATGACAGATGGGCACCACCACACCCAGCTAATTTTTCTGTATTTTTAGTAGAGACAGAGATTCACCATGTTGGACAGGCTGGTCTCGAACTCCTGACCTCAGGCAATCCGCCAGCCTCGGCATCCCAAAGTGCTGGGATTACAGACGTGAGTTATCTCACCCAGTTGACAATCTTTAAAATACAGAAGATATATCAACAAAATGAAACCTTTACAATCTGCTTAATTTTACAGAACCAATGTCTATGTTCAGATGGTGATGACAGTGACTTAAAATGCTGGATTTTTCTTGTAGTTTCATTTCTCACACGTGCGCACATGTGTGTGCATGTGTGTGTAGAAAATAATAAAAAAATACTGGAGCACAACCATCTGAAGCAACTGTCCTCTATTCTGAATTCTGTGACTGTATCTAAAAGCCCTACATTCAAATTCTCCTAAAGGAATTCACAACTGATAAAACTCAATTCATAAATAGAATATGTGCTATTTTTAGAAATTATTACGATTTAGTTTACAAAATTTAAAAGTTACAGTTTCCAAGTGATGTATAACATATAAAAAAGTTAAGATCCATATCTCAAGACAAACACTGAGGAAGAGATTTAAACAATTATATAAAGCTAGAGTTAATAAATTTTACTTAGGGCAATTATATATTATAGATGCACTCAAGCTAAAATACAGCTAAATCAAATACATGTAGCTTATCTAATATGCACATAATAAAGACTACACCAGGCTAGGCGTGGTGGCTCACTCCTGTAATCCCAGCACTTTGGGAGGCCCAGGCGGGTGGATCACAAGGTCAAGAGATCGAGAACATCCTGGCCAACATGGTGAAACCCCAACTCTACTAAAAAAAAATACAAAAATTAGCTGGACGTGGTGACCTGCACCTGTAGTCCCAGCTACTCAGGAGGCTGAGGCAGAAAAATGGCTTGAACCCCAGAGGCGGAGGTTGCAGTAAGCCGAGATCACGCCACTGAACTCCAGCCTGGGCAACAGAAAAAGACTCCGTCTCAGGGGAAAAAAAAGACTATACTAGCTTGCAGATCCATAAACTAGAACATAAAACAACTCTGATGAAAGCAAAAAGCCTAAACTATATGTAGGATAACATTTAATTTGGACACTTATTGCCAAACTTTGTGATTAATAACTGTAGTTTATAGTATTTGGGATTATCCAACATTTTTACATCCCATTTTAAAATTTTTACCATAAATGAAAACATTTTCATTCAGCAAATAAAAACTACTCTTTTCTCTTTATACTTATCAAATGATATTTTTCTTTTTCTTTTTTGAGACAAAGTCTCACTCCGTTGCTCAGGCTGGAATGCAGTGGCATGATCACAGCTCACTGCAGACTCTGTCTCCCCAGTTCAAGTGATTCTTCTGCCTCAGCCTCCCTCCTGTATAGCTGGGACTACAGGGGCACATCACCACACCCGGCTAATTTTTGTATTTTTAGTAGAGACGGCATTTCACCATGTTGGCCAGGCTGGTCTCAAACTCCTGCCCTCAAGTGATCCACCTGCCTCAGCCTCCCAAAGTGCTGGCATTACAGGCGTGAGCCACTGCGCCTGGACTACTTTGCTTTTTCTTAGTAAGCACTGGGTATTGTTTCCAAAACATCTATAAAATCTGCAATAATTACAAAACAGTTTCAAAGACCCTGCAATAGTTCCTACCACCCATTTTGAAATTCTTTAGTGGTGATTTTCTGTTTTGTTATGTCCCATTTCTGAGCAGCAGAATTTAGGGCAGCACCTTTAAAAGAATTCAATTCCCTCCTCAGTTACATCACCATTCTCTTGGCTGTACTTCAGTTCTGAGACTTTTTTGCTGCCCTCACCATGTACTCATAATTTTACTCAAAAAAGTTGTCATATATACCAAAATAACGCAAACTTTTTCTGGCTCCAAATAGCCTTTAAACTAACTTCCACTATCAGGCTGCACCTAATTCTCTACACCAAATCCAGAACTGTTTCAACTCAATGAATAAAAATCTTATAGATATTATCGTCCATTTTATATCCTCAGTTATACCAAAAGCTTTTACATGCTGATAAAAGTTTAGTGATAAATTTGGTGAAGGGTTCCTGACCTGGCTGCAATGCCACAGCAAACTAGTAAAGAGGCAAAGTATCTAAAATTCTAATTTTTATTCTAACCAGGTTAGCAGTTTAACTTATCAACTTGGTAAAATGTTTTTTGTTTGTTTTTTGAAATGGAATTTCACCCAGGCTGTAGTGTAATGGCACAATCTCGGCTCACTGCAACCTCCACCTCCCAGGTTCAAGCAATTCTCCTGCCTCAGCCTCCTGAGTAGCTGGGACACTACAGACGCACACAACCATGCCTGGCTAATTTTTCGTATTTTTAGTAAAGATGGGGTTCCACTATGTTAGCCAGGATGGTCTCGATCTCCTGACCTCGTGGTCCGCCCGTCTCAGCTTCCCAAAGTGCTGGGATTACAGGCGTGAGCCACCGGCCTTTTTTTTTTAAAGACAGGGCCTCACTCTACCCAGGCTGGAGTGCAGTGGCACAATGGCAGCTTTGACCTGGGCTCAGTCCTGAGTTCTGGGACTACAGGTGCACACCACCATGTCTGGCTAATTTTTTGTACTTTCAGTAGCGGTCTCACTCTATTGCTCAGGCTGGTCTCCAACTCCTGGGTTCAAGGGATACACTCACCTCAGCCTCCCAAAGTGTTGGGATTACACGTGTGAGTCACCCCACCCAGCTAGTAAAATCTTTATTTTTAAATATGCTACACTGGCAGGGCGCCGTAGCTCACGCCTATAATCCCAGCATTTTGGGAGGCTAAGGTGGGCAGATGCCTTGAGCACAGGAGTTCAAAACCAGCCTGAGTAACATAGTGAGATCTCGTCTCTACTGAAAATACAAATATCAGCCAGGCATGGTAGCATGCGCCTGTATTCCCAACTACGGGGGAGGCTGAGGTGGAAGAATTGCTTGAACCCAGGACGCGGAGGTTGCTGTGAATCGACATCGCGCCACTGCATCCAGCCTGGGCGATAGAGTGAGACTCTGCCTCTTAATAAATAAATATGCTGCATTCAAAATCCAATCAATATAATGGAAAATGAGAAACTGGCTCAAGACTCCAAACTCCATTATATAATGTAAAAATGTATTGGCTCTGGAGTCAAACTTTAATGTATGGCTTTGGAAATCTCTGGCTTTCATGCCAATATTATATTGATGGAACTGATATAAATTCCATTCAGTCTCAAAGTTCCAAACGAAAACAGATTTGCAGGTATTTCCAAAAACTCAGTGACACAGATTAACCTATAGGAAGGCCCTAAGTTAGCAGAATCCATGGTTCTCACCTCCAACTAGAATTTATCTGCCAAGAATTTCAAGACAACAGAACAAGTATCAAGATGATACTTATGTCACTAACTCTCTCATCCTCTGCTACAACTCATAAGCTTAACTAAATGTACAACAAAAATTTAAGACACTCACACCTGTAATCCCAGCACTTTGGGAAGCTGAGGTGGGAGGATCGCTTGAGGCCAGGAGTTCAAAACCAGCCTGGTCAACAAAACTGACACCCTATCTCTACAAAAGAAAAATTAAAAAAAATTATCCAGGTGTAGTCCCAGCTACTTAGAAAGCTGAGGCAGGAAGACTGCTTGAGCCCAGGAGTTTGTGGCTGCATGACCCACAATTGTGCCACTGCACTCCAGGCTGGGAGACAGAGTGAGACCCTATCTTTAAAATAAAAAAAAAAAAAAAAAAAACTTTTAGACAAATATAAATATAGTTCACTGTCCTGCCCCCACAACAGTCTTTTCTGAGGTACATATCATAAAACATTACACTGTGCTGAAACTATTATAACCAAGTTTTTCTTAGTTAATAGTCTCATAGTATGTTATACTCTATATTATTGTGAGGGCCCAGTATATAGTGAAGTAACAGAACATTTCAATACAGAGACATAAAGTCACTAAACTCAGCTAAAAGGCTTCAGATCTGTGATGATGGTGCTGTGTGTATGAGAGGAGGGGGTATAGGAATATTCACACCACAGGTCTGTTACAAATCCATACCTACACATTCAGATGGCAAATTACCAGGAAGCAACAGCAGCATCATGTAAACACCAATTTGTTTTCCAAGTGTGCCTGGCCCATGAGTTCCTATTTTTAGTTAACATCTTGATTTATCAAGGCCAAGAAAACCACAAGACCTAAAGTAAGCATCATGTCCTGATGATATCTGTTGTCAAATGGCTTTCTCTGTTCTTGCTCTACTATTAACCCCTCAATGTGTTACATCCTACCCTTACAGTAAAACAAAAACAAGAACAAAAATGGTTCCAAAAGAATTCCCAAAACCACATGCAAGCAAATATTAAAGATATAGCATTTTGCAAATAAGTAAAACTTTATTTGTAAACAAATATAAACACACGAGAGATGTGAAACTAATAAAGGCTCTCCTGCTGTCATTTCTGCAAAAAATTAAAACATTTAATCTGGGAATGAAATGGCATAGTCCTCCTCTATAACCTAAATCAATTTTAAAAGAATTATGAGGCCGGGCGAGGTGGCTCACATCTGTAATCTCAGCACTTTGGGAGGCTGAGAAGGGTGGATCACGAGGTCAAGAGGTCCAGACCAGCCTGACCAACATGGTGAAACCCCATCTCTACTAAGAATAAAAAAAACAACTAGATGTGGTGGCACATGCCTGTAATCCCAGCTACTCAGAAGGCTGAGGGATGAGAATCGCTTGGACCCAGGAGGCAGAAGTTGCAATGAGCCGAGATCGCACCACTGCCCTCCAGCCTGGGCAACAGAGCAAGACTCCGTCTCAAGGAAAAAAAAATACAGTTAGCTCATACTGTATTTTTTCACCAAATACGACAATCATTCAAAAGAGCTTCATAGGTAATTTAGCAGAATATGGAATTGTATTCATATCTCATGTAAATCAGTTTGATGTCCAAAGAGAATCAAAGCTACAGAAGCTTTAAAATTAAAAAGTGAATTCAATCTTAGTGAGTTCATTAACAATCCACTGCCATACAAAAAGTGAAGGGGGTAGAATCTGAAGACAGGAAAGATTTCTATCCACAAATTAACGGGCATGCTAGGTACACCCAGTAATTAACACCATATATTACATCAGGCCTGGAAGTAAAAAGCTGGAAAGAATAGCTCATTAATATGGCTTTCTTATAAAACAATAATAATACTATTCATGGAAACATCTATTATTTAAGTTTCTCAAAAAAAGTGTTCAAATTCCAGTTCTTAGAGAAGCCTTGAAAATATCTCAATCAGTAACAGCAAAGTTTTAAAGAAGGATTGAGGATCTAATGATTAACAAAATAAAAATGTTTACCAGCAACTGTGCAATGTGAATAAGCTTTTGCAGAATAGGGAGTATGTTACTGAAATCAAAACTGACTTACCTAAATATGTCTGCATATTCTGCCATCGCAGTCATGATGGCTTCTACTGTCTTAGAGAAACTGCTCTACCATAAAACTGATTTTCTTTTCTTTTTCTTTCTTTTTTTTTTTTTTTTGAGACTTATCACTCTGTCACTCAGGCTGGAGTGCAGTGGCGTGATCTCAGCTCACCACAACCTCTGCTTCCCAGGTGCAAGATTCTCCTGCCTCAGACTCCCCAGTAGCTGAGATTACAGGCATGTGCCACCATACTCAGCTAATTCTTTTTGTATTTTTAGTAGAGACAGGGTTTTGCCATTTTGACCAGGCTGGTCTTGAACTCCTGACCTTAAGTGATCGCCCACCTCGGCCTCCCAAAATTCTGGGCTTACAGGTGTGAACCACCACGCCTGGCCTAAAACTGATTTTCTTTGCTTAATGGCTGTGAGAACTGACTGACAAAGGGAAACTAAAATTAAAAAACTATTAGACACGCTAATATATTAATTGTACAACCCCGTCTAACAGTTTCTCTTTAATTTTGCAATAACATTAAGATGTAATCTTTATAGAGTTCTTATACTGCCATTCAGCAAAGTTTTACATGCCATGACTTTTATTTAGAACTAAGACCTCAAAGACAAGGTCTCCAGAGGATCTCATTCTAGACATAAAACAAGTAAATAGTAATATTATATAAACTTCAACTAAAGATAATTTTTATTAAGTTAAAGAAAAGGTAATTAATACTTTAACAACCTCAGCTAAAAACAAAGCTAAGAATTCACATCTTTGAAAAAACAATTACTATTCCACTGTGCATCTGAGGGTATATCAGACAGTCTATACACATAAACTAATTTAAAAGCTGTTGCCAATCAATAAATTATCATCTCATGAAGATTAAACACTAGATATCCATTTAGATTTAATCAAGCATTTAGAATATGCTTGATTAAAAATTCTCTGCCACACACACACACACACACACACACACACACACACACACAAATTAGCCAGGTGTGGTGACGCCCGCCTGCAGTCCCAGCTACTCCTAGCTACTTGGGAGGCTGAGGTGGATCACATAAGCCTGGACAACATGGCGAATCCCTGTCTCAAAAAAAAGAGAGAAAGAAAGAAGGAAAAGAAATGGGCAACAACTTTACAAACCTATAATCACATAAAAAGTTGTAAAACATATGAGACGTGGTTAAAGTCAAAGACTTCATGGAGCCATGTTATGACTTAACAATCACAAAAGGAAGTGAACTTATCTCTACTAAAGTGAATATAAATATTGCAATCATTTTTCTGGCATAATTATGTTTTGGAACTATGTCTTCTATAAAAATGATCTATGTACTCACCTGTCCCAGTTGTGTCAGCTGCCAACTACAAGCATCCTCTGTCCTTATTTTTCTAAATCACTCTACTAAAAATATTATTCATTGGCCGGGCGCGGTGGCTCACGCCTGTAATCCCAGCACTTTGGGAGGCCCAGGCGGGCGGATCACCAGCCTGGCCAACATAGTGAAACCCTGTCTCTACTAAAAATGCGTGGTAGCGGGCGCCTGTAATCAATCCTAGCTACTAGGGAGGCTGAGGCAAGAGAATTGCTTGAACCCGAAAGGCGAAGGTTGCTTGCCGAGATTGTGCCACTGCACACCAGCCCGGGCAACAGTGCGAGACTCCGTCTCAAAAAAAAAAAAAAAAAAAAAAAAAACGAAAATGATTCACACAATATCTGCAAAATAGTATTTGAATACTGGTTTTGCAAATCTGTCAAAAGTCCCTCTCCAATTTTCAAGAGACAACTCCAATCCTGGAGTTATCAGTGAGAGGAAGATTTGGTATTCTGCCTAGAGTGTGGCGAGTTCACCCGTGCCCCCTTAACCCAGAAACTTGCATTGACCATATTTTTACCATGTGGCAAATACATGTTGTCAACTCAAACTGTGAAAGTGGAACCAATCAATATTGAGTATCTGTAAAATCCAAGGGTCCAAATTCTTGTTTCATATTTAATTTTTAAAATCCAAGTGTCCAAATTCTTGTTTCAAGTTTAATTTTTTAAATCCGAGTATCCAAAGTCTTGTTTCAAGTTTAATTTTTAAAACTTAAAGGTAATGTAGTAAATCTTTTTTAGGATCTTAATATGTTTGGTATTTAAACTTATGAAAGAAATACAAAAAAAAAAAAAAAAGACGTATATCATTACTGTCAATAAATCCAAATGGTATCTTCATTTTCAGAATCACATCTTTTACTACCTCCTTCAAACATCACTTCCTCTTCACTACTTCCCCCAGTCCTTTAGGCAAATCAGTGATTCACACCGCCCCTTCCACCCCAGATTCTTAAAAGGATCCACTGTGCACGAACGAGAAAGCCCCACAATCCAAGTACATTGCGCTAGTGATGTTTGATGTTTTGAAAGGCACCTGTTAAAATGCCAAAGCCCAAAATTAGATCCTCAAGGGCTCCTTTTCTTTCTTGACCACACTTCTCTTTTTCAATGCCTCCCTCACCCCTTGAAGCCAGACGATTTCCCATCCAATAGCCCTTCCTCCTTCCAGTCAAACCTAAATCCTGCCCTCCATCACCACCAGCCCCAGCCGGGTCAGAGGGCTCCAGTTCGAGCACCGATCGCTCTCCCTCGCCCTGGGAAGGGAACACCGGCCCAGGTCTTGCTCCTCTCCTCACCCCCGCTGCCAAATTCAGAGCATCTCTTTCTCCGGGTGCACATTTCCGCAGGACCCCTTCGATCTTCTTCCCCGACTGCGCTGCTTTCAAAAGCCCCCAAGCTCTGGGCTCTTCAAGCCTCATCCTCCCACCCCCTCCCTCTTGCTCCTCGGCCTCCACTTACCCCTCAGCCTTAGGCCCTCGGTTCGCCAACCTCCATTTCCTTCAGATTCCATTCCAGAGCTGACTCTCCCCGCTCCCTCAACTGTCTCCCCCGGGCCCCTCCGGGTCGCAGTCCCTCGGCAGCCCCCAGCTCCATCCCAGACTCCCCACTCCCCCTTGGCAGCAGGCGCCCCCCAAGCTCCCCTCTCCTCAGCCTCAGCTCCCGCTCACCTCCGCGGTCCGAGTCGGGTTCCCCGGACCCACCTCCGAGTCGGCGTCCGAGCCGCCGTCGGAGTCCGGGGCCCTCCCCGCCTGGCCGGAGTGAAGTGCCCCAAGCGGCGGGGGCGGAGCCCGGGGCGGGGAGCCGGAGTGGAGGCGGGGGCGGTGGCGGATGCGCGCAGGCATCGCCCGGCCGCCGTCACCGCCGCGCCGGCAGCTGCTCTGAGCCGAACCGGAACTGCTTCGGGAGGTGGGGTTCTACCGGCGGGGGGCGGGGTTCTACCGGCGGGGGGCGGGGCCTACACTGGAAAAGACGCGAGGCTCCAGAGCGGCCGGAGAGGAGCGCCAAGAGAAGCAGCCGCGAGGGAGCCCGAGGGCGCATGCGTCATGGTGGAGGCCAAAGCTAGAGGAGGAAGCGGGGCTAGCGGAGGTGGGCGGGGGCTAGCGGAGGTGGGCGGGGCTAGCGGAGGTGGGGCGGGGCCTGTGGGATTAGTAAATGGGGTTAGGGTGTAGAAGGACGTTATCTTAACTCTTCTGGAGAGAGCCAGCAATTCTCCAATAGCCAGACCCCAATGATCATTGTTATAATTTACTGTCCTTTTATTCTTTGACAGTGTCTATGCCAAATGCAATATAAACATCTCATTTAATCCTTGTGCTAAGGCCAGGCGTGG
>CAUYQU010093902.1:0-48048 GCA_963574635.1 Cheracebus regulus | reverse complement strand
ACAAAACCTAACTTGCTCAGAAAAGTTGTCATACTCCTGCTTGCTGATCTACATCTGCTGGAAGGTGGACAGTGAAGTCAGGATGGAGCTGCCAATCCACACGGAGTACTAGCACTCGGGAGGAGCAATGATCTTGATCTTAATTGTGCTGGGCGCTGGGGCAGTGATCTCCTTCTACATCCTGTTGGAGATGCCAGGGTACGTGGTGGTACCACCAGACAGCACTGTGTTGGCGTACAGTTCTTTGCAGATGTCCACATCACACTTCATCATGGAGTTGAAGGTAATTTTGTGGATGCCACAGGATTCCATGCCATGCTCAAATACTGCCACTGCTTTATCAATTAAGTTTACATGATACTCTAAATCCTTTGTTGTTATTTCAACAATGTTCACTGTATCTTCATCAGTAGATTCCATCTCAAGTAACCACTTTCTTTGGTCATCTATAAGAAGGAACTCCTCATCCATTCATGTTTTCTCATGAGATTGTACCAATTCAGACACACCTTCAGGCTCCACTTCTAATTCTAGTTTATTGCAATTGCCACAACATCTGCAGTTACTTCCTCCATCTGATGTCTTGAACCTGACAAAGTCAGCCATAAGGGGTGGAAGAAACTTATTTCAAACTCCTATTGATAATATTTTGACCTCCTCCCATTAATCACAAATGTTCTCAATGGCATCTAGAATGGTGAATCCTTTTCAGAAAGTTTACAATTGCCTTTGCCCAGATCCATCAGAGGAATCACTATCTATGGCAGCTAGAGCTTCACAAGATGTATTTCTTCAATACTAAGGCTTGAAAGTTGATTACTCCTCAATCCACAGACTACAGAATGGATGTTGTATTAGCAGCCATGACTAATACAACATTAACTACCTTGTACATCTCCATCAGAGCTCTTGAGTGACCACGTAAGTGGTCAATCAGCAGTAATATTTTGGCAGCAATCTTTTTTTTTTTTTGAGCAGTTGCTCTCAAAAGGAGGCTTAAAACATTCAGCATACCATGCTGTAAACAGATGTTCTGTCATCCAGGCTTTTTCTTCCATTTATATAGGATAGACAGAGGAGATTTAGTATAAATCTTAAGGGCCTTAGGATTTTTTGGAATTGCCGATAAACATTGGTTTCCCCTTCAAGTCACCAGCTGTATTAACCCCTAACAAGAAAGTCAGTTTGTTCTTTGAGGTTTTAAGGCCAGGCATTGGTTTCTCCTCTCTAGCTATAAAAGTCCTAGATGGCATTTTCATCCATAAGAAGGCTGTTTCATTTACACTGAAAATCTGCTGTTTAGTGTAGCCATCTTCATCAATGATCTTACCTAGATCTTCTGAACACTTGCTGTAGCTTCTACATCAGCATTAGCTTCACTTTGCCCTTTTATGTTATACAGGCAGCTTCTCTTGTTAAACTTCGTGAACAAACTGCTGCTAGCTTCCAACTTTTCTTCTATAGTTTCTTCATCTCTCTCGGCCTTTGTGGAATTAAAGAGAGTGAGGGCCCTGCTCTGCATTTGGTTTTGACTTAAGGGAATGTTATGGCTGCTTTGACTTTCTATCCAGACTGCTAAAATATTCTCCATATTAGCAATAAGGCTATTAGTCCATTCTCAAGCTGCTATGAGAAAAAGCCTGAGACTGGGTAATTTATAAAGGAGAAAGGTTTAATTGACTCACAGTTCTGCATTGTTGGTAGGCCTCAGGAAACTTACAATCATTGCAGAAGGTGAGGGGAAAGCAAGGCACTTCTTCACAAGGTATCAGGAAGGAAAAGTGACGAGCAGGGGGGTGGGGTGGGGGGAAGCCCCTTTTAAAACCATCAGATCTCAGGAGAACTCACTCACTATCACAAGAACAGCATGGGGGTAACTGCCCCGTGATTGAATTACCACCCACAGGGTCCCTCCCATGACATAAGGGGAATATGGGAACTACAATTCAAGATGAGATTTGGGTGGGGACACAGCCAAACCATATCAGGCTGCTTTGTGTTCTTATCATTCATGTGTTCACTGGAGTGGCACTTTTAATTACCTTCAAGAACTTTTCCTTTTACATTCACAACTTGGTGAAATGGCACAAGAGGCCTAGCTTTCAGACTAGCTTGGCTTTTGACATGCCTTCCTCACTAAACTTCATCTTTTCTAGCTTTTGATTTAAAGTAAGAGATCTGTAACTTTTCCTTGCAGCTGAATATTTAGAAGCCATAATAGGGTTATTAATTGGCCTGGTTTCAATGTTGTTGTGTCTCAAGGAACAGAGAAGCCCAAGGAAAGGCAGATGAGATGGGGGAACAGCCAGTCTGTAAAGCAGTCAGAATACATTTAACATTAACTTCACTCGCTGATATGGGCACAATTCATGATACCCCAAAACAATCACAACAGTAAGATAAAAGATCACTGATTACAGATCACTGTGACCTACATAACAATAAAAAAAGTTTTAAATATTGTGAGAATTATCAAAATGCGACCAGAGAAATGCAAAGTGAAAACATGCTGTTGAGAAAATGGTACTGATAAGACTTGCTAATTCAGGACTGCCACAAACCTTCAATTTGTAAAAAACAAAGTTGTCTTCAAAGAGCAATAAAGTTAAGCACAATGAAATGAAGTATGCCTACACATCAGCAACAAAAGCTACCCTACATCATTAACAGGGAATGCCACCTATGTGTACAAGTCAAAGGTACCTAGAATGAGTACTAAAGGCAGCATGTTCCCAAAATCTTAGAAGTCAACAGAAGGCATCTCCTCAAAATAGAGTTTATAACTATCAGACAAAACCAAACAAAACCTGAAGAGACCTCCAGGTGATTAAGCAAATATAAAGCATTATCATTTCCTATTAAGGACACTACTTTTTTAGGAGCTAAATAAAAACATTACCAAATCATTTTATGTAATAAAATTTAACCTTACTTTGACCTTTCTCATAAAGCAAATAAACCTCTCTATCCAATAAGATTCCATCTGAACTATGTAAGATGATAGGCAATACCTTAATTACATTCATTTACATGACTTTGAAACTATTCTGGGCTGAAGTCACTGACTGCAAGGTCACAGAATACAAAAAAGTAGAATGTATGCAATGTACCAAGGAGAAATGATCCACTTAGACAGTGTGGCAGCACCTTTTTCATCCATCATTAGGAGACACCAAGGATGCAATCAACAGGTGCAGACATCTCTACTTAAAAATATCAAATACATAAACATACACACATATACATGTTCATTTTATAAACATATAAATAACATTAAAATATATATTTGAATAAGTTCATCATATATTATGGTTTTCTTCTTAAAAATAACCTGCCTAAATAGAGGAAAAGAATAATTCTATAACCTAATAGCATTTAGAATCAAAATATAATATAGGTCCATTATTTTCCCATCGTCTTGTAAAGTTTCTAACAACTAATATTCAGGTTACAAAACTATAGTTTTACGACAAGAATTACAAACACAGGATGCCAAGTATGTTAAGATTTCCTGCTTTCATTTTTTATAACCTAAACAAGTATATATTCAACTAATTTGTTTAGAGGAGCATACTTTACATGTCTCAAATCCAATAATACTACATTAATAACAGAAAATAGGTACACTAGATTGACAAATTAACTACCATAGATTACAAGGGATAATGTGTATTCTCCAAAATCTCAGAGTATATCAAAGCACACATACACAAAGTTAAACCTACAAAATATTTCCCATTAGCTTTGTAAAATGCAATTGTAACACAAACTAGATATTATTGGCACTTGAAGTTACTGGGGAAAAGGGAAGGAACTCAAAAGAATAAGATTTAGGTTACTTTAAAAATGTTTGTAATACTAGTACATTTGCAGAATGTGAAGTATTTGTTTCAGGTTTCATATATCACCAGGAGATTCATTTAAGCAGTTTCCACTCATTAAATCAGGTAAATCTCTTACATTTAATTTACTATCCAAGCACTTTTCACTACTCAAGCCAATCTTTTGTAACTTACAAATGATTTAATGAAAGAGAAGCAATGATATTATAAAATTTATGCTTCTTCACCTTCTCTCTCTGCGGAGAAGGGCAAAATTTTTTCACGCAAATCTATATTAGATCCAAATCATTTCAAGTGATGCTACTCCACAAAGAACACAAGGATGGATTTGTATTTCATTAACATATGCCTAAATAAACTCCAATATATGATGTCACTTTGTCCTTTGTAAATGAGAAATAAAATTTCTCAATGTCTTTCTATAAGTTAAGTCAATTCACTTTGGATTAGCTTAGTTTTAAAATAAATGCATGCATATACTTAATAAAATACTAATTACTATTATGATCTATGGATAACTTTCAGTGACCACATCTTCTTCAAGTATTTTAATTTTCTTTCTATAAAAACAATACAGGGTCAGACATGAAATATATAATCTATGTAACTAGGTAACAGGCAATTCATGGTTCACATTCTTTGACAAGGATAAGCTACTGAGACCAATCAGAACCTTCCAATGTGTTTCCAATGTTCTTGGCTACATTTCTATTTGAACTCAAACCTCAGGAAGAATATTCTGATAAAGATAACTTGTTTTTCTCAAACATTCTCTCTCTGCCTTTCCCAAAAGACTGAATGAATACTTTATGTTCCTAAGTTCATTGACTATGAGTACAATATCTGATGATTTCAATCACATAAGATAGGGATCTTACCTTTCCCTGGATATCAGAATATTTTGGAGCCAATTTCTATAACCACAACCTAGTATTTGTGTATCTTTAAATGGGCCACAATCTAGAACTAAAAATGAACTATATCAATGGCATCACACTTAACAGCTTTCGATGAAGAAATGGGTTAGAGTCTAAGTTCAAACACACTTCAAACTCACGTGACCACAGTAAATCCTACCCTCAAAGCAAGTATATATGTATGTATTGTTTATGTTTCTTATTTTATGTATATTATGATGGTTTTAACTCCATTCTGCTCGGAAGAGATGACAGCCAATTCTTAAGAGATTACAAAGGACTCAGCGCTTTCACATGCAAACTAACCAATCCACAGCCATACCTCCACTACCTGGTCCATACACCTAGGAGGCAATATTCCTCTGCCTTCATCATTTCAGGACCAGACACCAGACAAACGAGGGATCTTACAGTGTAGAACTTGTATACCTAAAACTTATTCAAAACTATTATTATATACCGGTAGCTTATTATTAGTAGTAGCAGTAGCACTTACCTACTATAGCTTATGCAAACTAGCTAATCCTAAACTTGGTTACCTGCCCTGCCTTGCTTTTAAAACCATAGATACTCCAGAAAAGACTGCGGCCTGGCCTCTCTCCTAGCTCTTGCCCCTTTGGCCCCTCAACCAATGCTGAGGCTTTCCCACGTGGCCCTGAATGTCATGCTGTGCCTTCGAGAACTCACGAGTACAATAAACTTTGTTTTTCTGAGCCTCTCCTGTGTCTCCTCTTGTTAATGCACCTGACTGACCACATAAAAGAGCACAGAACTCTGTGTGCACACACGTGTGTGTGTGTGTGTGTGTGTGTGTGTGTGTGTCATTTTCATTTTATTTTCCCTTGTTCAGGAGGTCAGTAAAAAATAATTACACCTTTAAAAAGAAGTACCTAAATAAACAAATCTACCAATTCTGTATGCAAAATTGAATCCTGGACTGGCAGTGTTGCTCAGATAACACCCAGAAAAGAACAATGTGACTGAAACTGTAAGGAACAGGTCACAAACACTCAATTTAAAATGTGAACACCTGCTATGGAATATGTTAATTCACAGGTTCATCTAGGAAATATTTTTCTTCCTCCCTCACCTATTCCCCAACCTATCTTGCATTTAACTCTGTAAACAGCAGTTAGCCCTATTATAAAACAGTTGACGGTTAAAACAATGAGCCAACCAAGAAAGTATAATATTCTATAACTGACATTTACTGCACTGGCCTTGGACTTGTAATCTTTACCAGACAGGCACACAAATCAATCCATCAGCTCATAAAGGTGTGCTTTTTTAACCTCTAAAACAGATGGGATTGGCCAGAAGTGTCTGGCATGTCAAACTGCTAATCACTGCTGCCCTTTGCACAAAATAACCCACTTAAGTTGAGGCATGGTTGCACTGTAACCGACATTAGTCTGTGGGAAACCCATTTAACTGTCACACACTCCTGCCATTCCTGCTCTCCCTTAATTAAGCCTAATGCCTTGTGCTTTGACCTTTTGTTCTAGCCTATTAACCCTATCTAGTACAAGTTCAATTATGTTAAGCTAAAAACTTTGCTGTAAAATATTAAATGCCAAGCTAAAAAAATCATAAGGGACATCCTCCCAGCCCTAAGTTCTGTTCACCCTGATACTCAATACATTTGGAAGTAAAACGTCACTTTGGAAGTAACACTGATACTGAAGCAAGAAATATTGAATGACTCACCCATTTCATAGCTTTTCCATGGCAAAGCTTCACTAAAACCTATGTAATCCCTAGCTCCAATTCTTTATTCTCCATGGTGTTTCTGATTAATAGTTAAATCACCCGGAAGTGTGTTAAGGATACGAATATCTTCACCACAAATTATCCTTCGTCATCCTCTAGAATATGCTATGCAAAGAGGACTAAAGCAAAATAAACGGTGACTTCAGTAGTTGAGAAGTAATGATTCCTTTCCCCACCCACACATCAAAACTTCCTATCCTATCCCTTCACTACATTTTTTTCTCCTTTTTAAAAGTAACAACGATCATTGAGAACTACTAAATCCTGCAACACTCACAAGGTAGCATGTACAAACACAATTTTTCCCCCATACTTCACTGAAGTATTCAATAGAGCCAATGACTTAAACTACAGAAGGCAATTACAACTTGCTCCTTATCCTCACTGGACAAATTCACATATCTTATCTTTTAAAATATGTCTTTTTTACACCTGTATGCATATGAATTGCTGTTCATATTTACCAGAATTCCAAAACACAGAATCAAAAAAACTTTTGAATTCACTCTAAAATAAAATCAAATGTAGTCCAAACTAACATGTAATCATTAAAGATATTTTAGTTTTACTACATAGTAATGTATACTGTTATTTTTCCTTCCATTAACTTCATACAATTAGAACAAAAATGTTCTTAACATTCTCATTGTGACACATGAAACACTTAAAGATTAGCAACAAAACAAAATTTGAATTTCTATGATCGGTGTGAAAAAATGTATATTAATTTTAGATTTTCAAAAGATTTAAAGTCAGATTTTAATTTTATTTTTGTTGATTACCCAAAGGCCCATTTTAACCTATTCTCAATATTAACCACTATTGTTATCTTTTGCCTTTAGCAACTCTGAACTTTGCAGTTTTAAAGTAACATGCCATTCAATAGAACATATATGATTTTGCAAAAGCAAGATCATTTAGGGTATTGCCAAAACAATGAATAATCTCAATGAGATAATTTATTAAAGGGGGAAAAAAGAGAACAAGAGTTTAAAATTGATAGTGCATGTATTTGTGTTATTAGAATGATGCCATTCCTTGGCATTATAGGGAGGAATACCCATGGATGTGTAAAATGTAAAATAAATGGATGGAAGAGTAGTTAAAGCTAAGCAAACACTTGTATCAGAGGCAACTACAGCAACTTTAGTTTTATTCGCCCTTTTCATCACAAAGGATAATAATGTCAATTTTCATCACACATTGTGCCTTAGCTACAAGTTTTAGTTCGTGAAATAGAAATTAAGTTTGAGTGTCTGCTGAGGAAACCAACAGTGGGAAATTCACAATCACGACTAATGTATAGAAATTCATGCATTTCTATAACATACTGACTGACACTAAGGAACAATGAAAGAAAAAGTGGTTCAGGAACTCAGGATAAGCACTAGTGGAAAGCACACAGTAGAACACAGTGCATAAATAGTAAATGTGTTCATTTTTCTGCCCTTTTATTTCATACGTTAGTCCAAGAATTAGTTTGTTCTTTTGCTATGATTTACAAGCATGTGAATACATAGAAATATGAGCCAAAAGAAATATACTGTCAAACTCATAAAGTTACCTTTGCTAAAAAAGCAAAAAAACAAAAACAAAACTGTCTTCATAAAGCAAGAAACTAGGTTAAAGTTATTTTAAGAGCATCTGTTAAAAATCAATGTTATAAATATATATACAAGTAATTTATATAATTAGCATTTTAAAATAAATTTCTCATCTAGAAATCTCGGAGCTCCGTTTCAAAATATTTTCTGTCCCCTACCAGCAGTTATTAATGTAGTTAAATATGATGGTGTTCTAATAGTCAGGTAATTCAACTCTAGAGAAGAGCAAATTTTAGTTTTTAAAATATAAAAGAGCTTCATATATTACTCAAGTCCTATAACTTACCAAGTTATAGGTAACAACAATTATCAATTGTTACTGATACCCTCTCTTAACTTTTAAGGTTACTGCACACCAAAATTAACTCTAGATGTGAAATGTTAAGATTTCTACCTTCCCAGGCCATCAAATCCAATGTAGTTAAGTGTGCCCAGATGGTGGGTCCTTTTGACGCCAGGAAGTAAAGCTAAGGAAACTGCCTAGATGGCCTAGAAACATTGATTCATTTTCTTATTAAAAAAAAAAAGTTGTCCCCAAAGATTTTGCTAAACATGTTTTCTAATATATTATAATTTGTGTATTTCTGAAGAAATGTAGTATTATTAAACAAATTATTTCAAGTATCAATTAATTATAACATCACTAACAGTTAGTTTCACTTTTTTTTTTAATATGCCTGGAAAGAAGATGAGAAATTTTAAGGAAAAAATATTTCTTTTAGAAGTCCTAATTTAAATGGACTAAAGAAAAAATGTGCAAGAGCTTCCATTATTCATAAGTTTTGCATAATAATTAATAGCTGCTATGAATAAATACATAAAGGTTCTATCCCTGACCCAAGTGAGCTAAATTCTGCCACTGGTTGGGGCTGGTGCAGTTCAATTCAACAAATGCTTATAGACATCCTTCTGTGTGCCAGGCACTTACAAGACCGACAGTACACTGATGAATAAGCTCCTATTCATGGAGTTCACAGTCTACCAAGGAAAACAGCTATAAGACAAGTTTAACTTTCACAATCAGGGTGTACAGAAAACTGTGAAAGAAAATCTGATCTTGTTAGAGGCTTGGGGACAGAAGTAAGCCTACAAACTCCCTTGCCCACTGTCCCATGAGGGAGAATATTCCTTTCCAATTTGTTTCACCAAGGTCAAGAACATGGCGAGAGTGTGGCCCATGAAAAGGTCCACAGATAAATTTTCTTCTCTCTTGCTCTGTTTTCTAGGGGTGTAGACCAATGTGCACTTGGTTCATAGCACATTATCACCACTGGTCCATACAGTGTCCCCTCATCTTATTTGTTACCTTTCTCAAGAGAATAGAAGAATAGGGTGCATAACCTTTGGGATATGTTCCCAGTTGAACCAACAGACCCAAGCACCTCCATTAATGGTGTCAGAATGTTACTTATCAGTTAAAAGTAGAGCTGGCCTGTGAGTATTCTGGTCAACTAAAGGTATCTGGCTCTGTTCACCTACAAATAGTAAGCTTCCCTGTTTCTTTTAAAATAGAATTCCAAATGTATGCAACATGTAAAACAATGCCACTGCATGAATATGTACATAACTGTACTCGTCTTTTTTTAAAATTCTCAGCCTGGAAATTACATTTCAACTACTAGAATACTCAATGAATCCTAAGACTTTCATGAAGACCATGAAAAGAAAATAATATACTAGCACAAAAGTGATGCAGCCAGCCACTTCTCATTCCATGTCCCAAGACCCAGTTCTCATTATTATAGATCCCTTCTTGGGGCTAGCTTGGATTTTACTGCAGGATCCATCATCAACGGTTATTAATTATTCCTTAACACCTGGTACACAAACACCTCTTTCTGAGACTGCTTTGACAAAAATAAACTAAAAAGTGTGAAATAAATCAAGATTTGACTGATCATCCTAGGTCTACCCAACTGCTAGCTGAATGACTTTCAAAATCTCTTTAAATTCTAAAGGACTCAATTTCTTTTCTCTGTGAAATGCAGATAATAACTGTTTTGGACATTTTAACTTAACCACAACAAAATCTGCAGGAAGAGAAGTAATCATTTACCCCATTCTATCACATGGGTCCCCTGGCAGTTAAAACAAGTATGAATGAGATATTAATAAAAACAGAGTAAAGATGAAACAAAAAATAGAGAAAGAAGGAAAGCCAAGAGAAAAACAAATGGCACATAAGCACTAAATGGCAGCATTTTATCATTATCTTATTTACAGTCTACACTAACTGTGTGCTCTTCCATACACAAGATGCATCTATAAACCAATTTGTTTGATAAATGGAGGCACAGAGGACAAGGTATCTCTAAGATAAGTGTGCTTAAATCCAGAGCAGCCATACCTTTTATCAAATTCTCTTCCAACCTGAAAATCTAATGATTCCATGAAATTACTTCAATTTGTGAAAGCCCAAGAAAAAGAAATTCAAAGTTTAAAAAAAATATGTGACTTTGACTCTGGCCAGTCAAGTCTGATCAGGACAGATAAAAGTAGATTTTTAGCAATAGAGTTAACAATGCATTGCCTTGGGCTTTGCCACAATAGCGACCATCAAAATATTGGGAAGGAATCAGATGGTAAATTTAAAAAAGACTGCTTTCAATCCTTATATTTGGCATCACATAGATTCATATATTTTAATTCATTTTTAAAGGCATATAAGTTCATATCTGATCTTTAAAAAGATATTCTTCCCTCTATATTGTTCACTTTGACAATTTCTCTTTTTTCTTATTTGGCCAAAATATGTTTTCTTTAAACAAAAGATAGATGCAAAATGTTTCCTTTGCAGCTTTTATACAAACCTCTTGCTTTTCCAACATGATTTGGCAATTCACAATGCAAAGCACCCTAGAAAATATTTTGTTTACTAGTCTTATTATTCATCCTTGTGTCTCCAATATAGTTTCAATTTGACTATACCTTTCAGGATACAGGGAACCACTCAGCTTGAATCTTTCAGGTTCAAAATTCCATAAATTTTAAATGAGGCAAGTAAAAGGAGGTGGAGAAGCTCATAACTCCATGTCTCATGGCCTTAACAATAAAAGCGCATACCTGGTATGTACTTAAAAGTGTACTATGTGCCGCAAAGCTCCCCAACTCAAAAATCTCCCTCCTGACCACAGCCTACTCCCAAAATAAAGCCAACTACTCCTCATCTCTTATTTCTACTTCCTTCCGATTCACAAATGTATTGTCAATTTCCTCTTTGCATTTCAGAGACCAGTTTATCAGCACAGCATAGTCTTTAACAAAATTGTTTTGAGAGAAGATAGGATAATTTTTTAAAAAATCATGCTAAGAACTGTGTAATAGTCAAGAGTTGTAACTTTTCAACTAGGAAGAGCTATGGTTCTGAATTGGCTACAACCACTCCTTGAAGTGGACAAACATAATTAGCCTTGGGAACACTCAGATTAAGACCATGGCAAGCTATTTTAATGAATTTTATCAAGAAACACAGTTGCTTTCACTGCCTCAAATAACACTGCAGTAATTCTGTGGTACACTTCACAAGAGCTAGCATCGGAGGGGGAAGAGCCTTTGTGGCAGCCCTTGGTGACTACATTTCCCTTCAGTGCAATGCAGGCAGCAGCACATCAGTGCCTCAAGTACTAGCATAAACTGCTACAGAATCATCAACTGGCAACAATGTGCCTTCCCAGAGAGCCTGGTCTTGGAGAATCCAGGCTATGAGGCTTGGAATTGCTGTATGAGTTTTGTGGCACCGGGTTGGGAGCCAGTTTAATGGCTTCCTGAAAATCAGATGGCAACTGGTTTTCTCTTCAAACAATGGCATATTCTTAAAGAAAATCAAATTATCAATGAAATTAGCCATGTGAGCACAGGCAAATTAACTACTCTTGGATTTCTCAGACTAGGTTTCTTTATCTCTAAACTAGGAAAATGATACCTATATGTCACAGGGGAATTAAAAGGATTAAAAGACAAAATGTGTGTAAAGCTTCCAGCACAATGTCTGGCACGAAACAGTTGCCCCAAAACATTCAATGCTCTTCCTTTCCCTGCTCCCCCTCCCAACGAAACAGGAAAAGGCAAGAGGCAAGTAACTAAACAACTTCTTAGTATTTCAAGTTTCTACCCAATCATCTCTTCTTTTAAAACCACAGGCTTGAAATCTTTACTGTTGACTGTCAACAACAGCATATACTGCTGTATAATCAGAATTTTAGAATTTAGAAATCAAAGCTAACCCCCTTAATTCAACAGATGCTGCTGGGGGAGATAAAAGGGCTTTCCTTTTACCTGTATCATCTTGATTTAGTAGCAGAACCTAAACTTGCAAAATAAACGTGGAATAATGAAACAGGAATACTATTTTTAGTACGTTTTTCAAATATCAAACCTGAGCCTACATGACCCATTGTGCAAACAGTCCCTTTAGGAGAAAAACTGCAATGGTGATTAATTCCTTTTGAGGATATTTCTTATTTCCCATTTGAAGAGTTTAACATATTTCCAAACACATTTTCTTGATGTCCTCCATGTTCTTGTGCACTCTCTCCTTCCCTTAATTTGTTTCTTTTCCAGTGTATAAATCTATTGCTCTATTACAGATTACTATAATAAAAACTCATAAATGCAGGAATTAAAAATCTTAAAAAGCATGCTTTTCAGAAACCATTACAATCTGTTAAACATTTCCTATCTCTCAACTTCTAGATAGATTCCTCAAGACAGAAGTCCCTTTTTCATTCTGAACTTCTAAATCTCAAATTTTGATTGTGTCCTGTAGTTATCAAACACACCACTATACTACTACTCTTATTTCAATATTGTACATAAACAATTTCCCATCTTACTAATGAAATGCTTTTTTTTAATGCAGTACCATATTTAACATGTACACATGTTATGGAGAGTATAGGCAAACTCAACTATTAAAAACATGTAACTATAAGGAAAGCTATCTTAGTCACTATATGTGAGTTCAGCTAAGCTTTTCTCTTAAGTATCTAAAGTTCATCACGAGACTTTTACCTAGTACCCTCATATAGCTACATAAGAAAGTAAAAGTAAAATAAGGCAGACTCTTAACAGCAGAAGTTCCAAACTCCGTAGTTTCTCTGTTGCACTCAATCCTATAGCGAATTACAGGCTTAAAAACAGGGAGTAGCTCTATCACTTAACAAGTGACTAAGAAATTACTTTCTTAATTAGAAGTCCAAGGGTGAGAGGCTCCTTTCCACCAAAGCTCTGAATAAACACCAACATCAGGTCAACCAGAGTTGTCTTGGTCCCAGGAGTAGTTTAAGCTGATGACTCAAATTCCCAGCAGGATTCTAGTTTAATATTTATTGAAACTCTGAGCTGAGTCACACAGTGCCTTGGAATTTAAGGCACATAGGGTCTCTTCTTTCCATCCTTAAAGATATTTTTGCTAAGTGACACAAAGTTAAAGAGGCAAGATAGGTTTTAATTTAGAGCTTTTATTCCCTGAGGTGTAAGAAGTTAAAAATTTTCTGGGGAGAGTGAACCATGCTAGCTTTGAATTTCAAACATAACTATTAACCCTGTCAGATAATTCTATTATCAAGTTTAACAAAACTCTTTTTTTGTTTTACTACCCCAGACCTATGTATTAAAAGTGGAAGGAAGGAAGGGAAGGATGAAAGGAGAGGAGAGAATGGATGAATGGATTTATGTCACAATCACCTTTCTTCCAGCCGAAGTTGCAGTATATGCTGGAGTTCTTGAAATTATTTCAACCAAAAAAAGAATCATATGACTCATAATTTGTTTAGCGGGTAATTATTCATCCCATTATCTTCAAGAACAATCTATCTTAAAACTGTATATAGATTTTTTAAAAATCTTAATACTAAGAGGATCCTTTTTTCATAACCCCCGAGTTTTTTTCCTCTATTTTTGAGTTGCCAGCCTTGTAAATTCTTTAAATCTGTTTCGCATTATATTACTTTTAGAGTTCTAGGCTAAATATTTATCCCTAGCATGATTCAAGGTGTTAATTTTAACAAAATCCTAACGTAATGATAAAATATATCATATTTATTTTTAACTCTTATTCTTCTAAGAACTTTAGGAAAACTTTTTATGTTTCAGGTGCATTTTGATAAGGTAAAATACCACAAATTTTGTAATGCTTCATTTGTAGTATTTACAAAATAGTGTAGAGATCAATATGAATTTCAAGGCTCATGATATAGAGTATGTGCCGTAACAGTGACAAAAGTTAGTATAAATCCCTACTCATCTCAGTTTCTATATTGCGACAAATTAAAACTGCATTTCATAACTCATAGTAAAACAAAAGGGAAGTTCTGTTCTAAATAAACTCCGATCTTCAGAATCCTACACATTCAGTATACATCAACTTGAACACTAAATTTCAAGAAAAAAACAACAGATGGGCATTCACATACTAGTTTGCAAAGAAATCCTTATAAGACTTCAGGAGTTTCTGTGGTCTCAATTTTCCTCCTACCATGAATCATAGGTGATGTGCTTGAATAAAGCATTCTTTCTGCAGTTATTTACATTGTTTATCTTTATCAGAGAATTACCCAGTTTACCATTCAAACTTTAGCACTCAGAACATTGTTTTCTCTGTTGATGAAGCAATTTGAAAAATTTCAGATTTTAAAAGATTAAAGAAAAAGTGATCTAATATGCATTCATTTTCCTCCAAAGTAAAACTCCTGATCCCACGCTGGTACCCAATTTTGATCCTCTACTTTAGAAACATCTCAGAGACATTCAAAACAAAGTGTGAACATGCACAAATGGGGAACTTGTCATTTCTCTCCCTCAAACAACCACTATTTATATAATATTGCTGCCCTCATAAAAGAGAATAGAGAATCCATTACCATCAGCAATTCATGTCCCTGCTTCAGGATCAGATGCAAATACGATACAGAAACTAGATCTCTCTCCTCCATTTACTTTTTGTTCATTCCAATCTCTCGACATAATCTTCAGTTCCATTCTAATGGCCTGTTTCATCATCTGACACTCCTGGTTTTTACCTTCTGAAGTCGTAGTGACCATACTGGTGTTACATTTCTCTAATTGTTGTGTTATCTAAATAACTGCAGGATGAGCTTGCTCATTCCCCCTGCCCCAAAAGTCCCTGAAAACAACTACAACTTAAGAAAATGCAACTTGAACTATTTAGTTCACAGATTCAAACTCATACATTCTGCAAGTCCCTGAGCTTATCTTGTTGAAAATTTTCTTTGACTTTTCAATAGTAATCAAGATTATTTTAATGAAATATTTCTCCAGTTGGAAGACACAGGTATACAGGACTTTGCTAGAATGGCAAATGCTTTTTCCCAGTCTTCATCCATGTAAGAGTAAATCATTATTAAACACACAAAACAAAGCCTACTCTGATTGTGTATCAATCACTTGAAGGGGCAGAAGGAAAAAGTACAAGAGTGAAGAAACTTCACCCCAACCACAGCCAAGAAGGAAAGCTGCAACTAACGCACATTTCATGGAAGAAAATATACAAAGATGTAGACGCTGTTTATTTTAGAAAAGGGGAAGAAAGCAAGGGAGGGAGGGAAAGAAAGGGTGGGGGAGACTGGAACTCCTCTTCTCTTACTAACCTACATTAAAAACTAACTGTATCAAGCAATCTCAAATGTGAAAAGCAAAACTGCCCCATCACAATTTAAAGTGAATAATGTTTTCCTTCACAAAATTAGGTATTTTAAACTTTTTCTGAGCAAAACTATTTTTTAACCTGATACGCCAAACTATTATTGCTTTTCCCAAACAACATTTAGAATGTAGGCTTTTAAGTTTCTTATATTCTTTAACATTTTGAAATTAAAAGCTGAATTCCTTTAACCTCATATATCCTAAGCCACTCTGATTTAAAATTACTTCTACAGCATTGTCTTCTAGCACTGGTCTGCAATAGAATCTGTGCAATTAACAATACTCTTCTTCCCTCTGATCTTTCTAGAGTCAAGGATGGCATATCTCCTTATCTTATTTGTTCCATTAGATTGGCATATTTTGCCTCATCTGTCACCTTCTATCAAACTCTGCTTTCAGATATGAGTTAATTCATTTTTAGTTGTCCTCAATGTTCTAAAATAGTGATGTTTGACAGAATTAATACAGTGCTCTAGTTCTTTCTGTTCAACCGGTATTTAATTAAAGATCTTGGAGGCTATCTTTCTCTCAGGCTACACCACTTAAAGGAGGAACATTACTTCCTCCATGAACAATGTGATAAGGCACATGGCAACAAAGCTGCCTCCCTAAGGTGCCTCATTTAACAGACTGCTTTACCACATTCAGACTACCAGCAAAACAGATTACCACTTTAATTTATATTGATTTTACTTTTCACATCTCTTAACCACAACTCTGCCATAGGCTGCCTTCTCTTAACTTCTGAATTTCCAGAATTTCTGTAGTTATAATGCTTTCCTATATTTTTGCTTTTGTTTCATTCGGACTTTAAAAAGTTCTAATGGCATCTGATGTGGAAGATTTCCTGAATCTCAGATAACATCGCAGAAGTTGTTAAGGAATCAGAACTGCCTTGGCGCACAAGCCGAGAACTCCGTTTTAAAATCTTCTGAATTAATAACCTTGGAGAACAGCCCACTCAACTTGATATGTCATAATTTTCAATTCTAAAGGTGGCACGAATAATTTAAACTGGCACTTGCTATTTATTACTTAAATAATTGTTCTCTTGGATGGCCTTTTGAAAGCCAGCACTTCTTAATCATTTTCAACTATATCAGAACTGTAACAGACACCTCAATTTAAGCAAACTTCATGAGCAATAAACTAACAAACAGACTCTAGGTGGTGGTATAGGTTATTTTTTATCATGATGTTTTGCACTTATAACTGCAAGAGTCAGAAAAGCCTTTGGTCTCTTCACACGTTACTGCAAAGTTAACAATATTTTAGGGTATTAAAATTCGCAAAATCCAAGTTCTGCAGAGTTTGGAAATGCATGCAAAACAAGCATTAAATCTGATTTTCAACTAATTCATATGAATAAAATCAACAACAGTCATTTTTTTCTTATGTTTTGATGTATATTTTACTCACACTCCTAGGGCACTTTTAAGCGTAAGTTTGTAAAGAGGTCTTTTCCACCAGAGAAAGAAACAGACTACAACAACCAGTCCTATAACCTGCAGGGCAGTATCTGCTCCACTAATTGATTCTCCTTCTTTGTCTCTAGAAACTATACCCAGGCAAAGAAAAGTTACTACAGGTGATGAAGCTACTGCTACCTGAACCAGATAAACACTATTGACTATACCGAACTGCTGGGCAAAACCAGAGCAACTCACTTACTTGGAAGTTAAAAAAACATTTCAACACACTCCAGGCGGCAACCGACACTTAGGGGCCAGACAGATGGAGCACCATTTGTTTAAAAAGTCTATTATTTCACTATCTCTTCAACAAAGGTGGAAAACTGATGATTAAACATTGAAAAATGCCACCCACTTACTAAACCTATGATTCACTAATAAGCAGGTTCAATACAATTCATAACTTTAAAAGAATGAATTGCCGAAGCCCTTTGCTTCACAAATTCCCCCAAGAAATAGAAAGAGCATTCATCATATATAACCCGACAACCACTTTTACTGTGGACACTTATCGATGGCTTCTCTGCCTCTAAGGACACAATTTCCTTCACAATCCCACATGTAATCATTTACAATACCAGAGACAAACTCTAACTCGGTTCCACCAACTGAGTTTTTAAAAATCCTTGTACCTAAATACGTCTTTTTTTTTCCCCGAAGTGAAATGTGCCATTAAAGAATATTTTTAAAATGCAAAAGTGCTTATCATTCCGTTCTTCTTTTACTACCTTCAGAGCCCAATTACTGACGTGATAAAAGGTAGCAACTCCTGGAATGCTTCAGAGATCAACATGTGTCACAGACTCCAGCCTGTCCGCCTCTAAGACACAGTTGATTCCTTTGTTCCTTGAGACTGAACACTAACTCCTGATTAAAACTGGAAAACTACTTTGGAAAGGCTGGGAGGGTGTGCAGAAGACGTCCACAGGAACCTTCGTAAAACAATATTCAATAGTAGTAACGTGGACACAGAATAAGGGAGAAAAGGCAGCCTCCCCGGACTTCCACGGGGCTCACCCTAAATGGGAGCCGGCCCCCGGCTCCGGGTAAAACGATGGCTGAGGCCTCGGGTCCGTGAGCCTCGCCCTCAGGAGGGGACGGCGAGTGCGGGCAGACCGGGCCTGGGGTCGGGTAGGGGCCGGGCGAGTGGTCCCGGTTCCCATTCACTTTGCCAGCCGGGTATCCCGCGAGCGCCGAGCAGGAAAGCACCCGGGCGAAAGGCGCCGCCCCGGATCCGGCTGGACAGCAGGACGGAGAGCGGCGCGGCGAGCGGTGCCCGGGGCTCTGGGCCGAGAGGGCGGGCTAGCCGGGCGCAACTCCGATCCGGTCCCGCGAGCTCCCGCGCAGGGGCCACGCGGCGGCCGCCCCCTCGCCCAGCACGGGCACGGACGGGCGGGGAGCCCCGGGGCCACTCCACAACTTGCCGGCCCCGCCGCCCCGGCCCCCCGCGAGATCCCGGGGAGCGGAGGCAGGATTTCCCCGGAAGCGCACCCTCCCCGCCGCCCCGTGCGCGCCCGCGGCCGGCCGCGCTGCCCCCGACGCCCCGACGCCCCCGCGGCCCTGCCCGCCCAGCCCGCGCCACCGCGGGCCGCACTCCCGGCCGTTTCCGGCGGCGCCAGAGCCGGCTCCTCCGAGCGCCCCGGCCGCGGCCGCCACTCACCCGAGGCCGCCGCGGCTCCCAGCCTCCGGCTCCGTCAGGCTCGGTCCGCGAAGGCGCCCGCCGCCCCCTCCTGGCCCGGCTCCCCGGCGAGCTCTTCCCTCAGACCAGCGGCGCTCCCGGCGCAGCGGCGGACGGGAGGCCACGGGCGGACGGGCGCGCGCGGGTGGCGGGCGGGCGTGGGGCCGGGTCGTCCCTGCGCCTCGCCGCGCCTCCTCCACCTCCTCCGCCGCCGCCTCCCGAGTTCGGGGCTCTGCTGCAATGTCTGCGAGGCTGACTTTGAGCGCCTCGCTCGCCGCCCGCCCGCAGCCGCGCTCCTCCCTCCGCCGCCGAGTCCGCCGCGGCCCAGTCCCTCCCCTCGCCGCCCCACGCCATTCAGCTCTTCAGCCAAGTTTCTTAACCCTTTTCTCCCCCTCCCTCCCATTGTCACCGGTCAGGAGGAAGCCGCGCGGATCCGGGCCGCCCGCGGGAGTCGGGGAGCCCCCTCTGGTTCGTGGTTCTCCTCCTCGCCTGCTCTCCGAGTGGCCCAGACGGGGCTGTGGGGCCCCGAGGCGGCGAGAGGACAGCGTCCTCGAGAGAGGGGCTGCTCAGCGCGCCGGGGCCGTCCCCCGGGCTCCCAGCTCTGTCCAGCCGCCCCCGACCGCCGCAGGCGCCTGGACAGCTCCTCCAGGGTACCCGGGGAAGCGCTTTCGGGACCCAGGCCGATCGTTCCCGTGTGGGCACAGCCCGGGGGCTGGGACGCCCCAGGGTCCCCGCCTGGGTGCTGGCGCCCTAAGCGTCTACCTCTTCCCCTTCGCCCCACGACACGCGCTCCCTGGGCTCCCTTCCACCCACCCACCCCCGATTTCCACCTCCTTGTCATCTGTGGGTCCTGCTTTAATCTCGGGGGGCACGGGCGCGAACTCTGGGTCACTTTGACCCCACGCCCAGCACGTAGTAGGCACCCAGCAGCACTCATGTGGCGCGACTCCGGGAGGAAAACTAGGAAGGAGACCTGAGGAGCGCCCCGCTCAGCTCCCTGGACAGACGTAGGACCCAGGAGCAGGGTTAATCCTCGGCTGCTTTGTCACTGCGAAGTCTCCGGCGGAGTCTGTCAGCCAAACTACATCATCCCCGGGCAGGATCTGACCCAACGAGACAAGGCAAAAGGAGCAGGGCTGCTACTTCGGCAGCTCTCCCCGGTTCAGTCTCCGAATAAGAAATGACAATTACATCACGAGGCCGGGGCGGCCGCGCGGTGCAGCCTCTCGGTTTCCTGCAGCCTGATCTCGCTGAACCCGCCTCTAAATTGAGGGGGGGGGGGGCTACAGATTGGTGAAACGAGAAAGTGGAGGGAGGAGAGAGTCATACGAAACCATAATTTCCCCTTCTCCGTGTATTTGCTGTTTTAAAAATCGTATCCTCAACGCTCTCCAGCCAAGCATCTCACTAGAACTATTAACACCCCCTCAACACCTCCCCAGATGTCAGGTTTCTTTTTGACTTGAGCATCTAGCATTTAGTAATAAGCATGAAAAAAAATTACCAGGGGAAAGGAGTGTTGTTGCTGAAATTGTTTTTGCTTGACACAAAAAAGCTAAAAGTACAGCTTAGTCTCACCCGAAATTCTGAAATGGCATGCCTGTGTTAAAACACTTATTACATAAGACAAATGAGCCGATAAGGCACTCCATTCTTATATGTAGGCTTTCATATCCTGAAAGAATTTGATAGCATTTGGAAATGGAGTTGCTAATGCGCTTAAAAAACAAAAACTATCCAAGTCATAAAACTGTATTCTATGCCTGTTATGTAATGGCTGTATTGTGTATTTCAAATTTCACTTCACCTTTAAAAATATTTCAAAATACTGTCACAGTCTTGAAAGTGAAAGCAAATTTTTCAAATTAATGCTTAATAAATTCTGCACCTAGCACAGTGCCGGGCACCTAGTCCCAATGCTTTGCTTAGTGGCAATGGCACATATTAAAACAATTATTTTACATCACCCCAGTGATTCAACTATGCAATCTGTTGCCATTTTATATAGTTAAACCTCATATAATAGCATATTATTTGCATATACCACAGTTCAAAATCTGCTCTAGGCATATTAGTAAAGGCTGCTGTTCTTTAGTGCATCATTTATTCAGAATTGATACAAAGCAAACCGTTCCAATTCAATGATGACCAGCATAATTGGAGCTTGGCCCCTTAGTGGGGGTCAAACTTTTTAATGAAAATTATTTTTAACCATTATACAAAGATTTTTCTATACTGTATTGCAAATGTTTCTCTTAAGCAGTTTATTGAACGTCATTTAGCATTTTCTTGACAATTCAATGTCAATTTTATTAAAAATGATTATGTAGTAGGTTGTAGTGGATCCAGGAAATACATCAAGTTCCTATTCTATATTCTTCCTATGTGTTAGGGATGCTCCCAGGAGATACAAAAGCTATCAGTAGCTACACCGAAGGACTCTAGGATGCTATGACTTAGTGATTATCTCTGCCTTTTGTAATTTCTCTCTCTCCCCCTTCACTAACTGACAATCTGTTGTCCTTGCAGTTACCAGCATAGCTGCCACTAACATTCTTCTCATCTTCTGATTGGTAACTTCCATTCTAGTGCGGACTGGGAATCCAGATAGCCTCACCTGTCACAATTCTGTTTAAAGTAAACTTAATAGGTTCTAGGTAAGGGACTGATGGGCTCACCAAGGAGTAAGGTGCAACACACCTTAATGCATAGACTTTAGGAAAAATATTTGGACTACTCAAGCGTAGCTTTTAAATGCATTCTTCTTACTTCTTAACCAGGTTTTGAACCACAGCGATTGCCCAACAAGCCGAGAATTTTCCAGCCCTCCAACGCTGGTGTTAAAAAGTCCACTGCCGTATGTTAGATGACTTCCCAAAGCTGCTCACTTATTATTATTATTCTGTTTTCTCAACGCCACAAAAATCCAACCATTGAAATCCTGAACTCTTTTGATAGTGCATGGGTGTTATGTAAATTGCACACCTCTCATGGAATTCATTTTCACTTAATCATGCTAATTATGAGGAGGCTATTTTGTTTTGTTGTTGTTCTTTGTTTTTTTTTTTTTAAATAAATCAATACCTGAATTTCCTGGCTAACAGAGTCATTGCAAGGATACTAGGACATATATGTAATATAAGAATGCCTATTTGGTAATTTGTACTTCGAAGTCAATTCTCATTTGAACCATTTGCGATTTGAAAACAATGCTGTTCGGTTTATATGCTCAAACACCTAATTATTGTTTTACGTCCAGGGTTCCTGTGGGATCACATGCTTATAGTTCAGTCTCAGTATGCCTTTCTGCCACAAAGATGTAGTCTTGAAGGGGTATGCCTTTGGTGTGTTCTCTAAATCTCTCCTGTATAGCGTTTTTCAAAACTGTATTATGAGTGGGTATTTGCTTGTCTGTATCCCAGTGTAGAATGCAAGCAGTGCAGGCACAGGGTCCACATCCCTCTCGTTCACATTTGGGGACTTCCAACTACCTATCCCCATGCCCAGCAAACATATAGGCATTCAGTAGATATTGGCCAACATACCATCATATTCTAGAGGATAGAATATGTCTTTCTCTTGGGGTCCTGGCTGTGATGTAAGGGAATTCAGAGAAAATAATGCTTCCACTGGCTATTAACACGTTAAAAGAATTAGCCAAGTAGGCAAAGTGGGAAAAGGGATTCTCAGGAAAAGACATAGACTGTTTAACAATAGACAGGTGTGAGAAAATAAAAATACACATTTAGAAGTATTGAGCCCATATTTACACTATGGAGTGAACTATGACACCTTAGGAGGAAAATATGTGTAACGTAATAGATCACAGACAAATAGAACCCCAATGCAGTTACCCTATTAGCTACAGTCCCATAGCCTCTGGAGCAGCACTGACCAATAAAAACATAAAGTGAACCACAAATGTGAGCTACATATGTAATACTAAATTTTCTGGTAGCCACATGAAAAAAGTACAGAGGTACAGGTAATATTAATTATAATAATGCACTTTAACCCAATACATCAAAAATTACCACTTTAATGTCTATACAATATACAAAATTATTAACTAGATATTTTAAAATATTTTATAGTCTTCAAAATCCAGTGTGTCTTTTACATGTATAGCACATCTCCATTTGGACTAGTCTTATTAGAGGGATCAACAGCCACATGTGGCTAACAACTACCATATTGGGTAGTGCAGCTCCACAGATTGTAGAAAACCTTTAATAATATAGTTCAAGAAAATTTTCTTAAGATGAAAATCTAAATCTTGTTAAACCTAAGAGTTTATTTGTGCTGATTATTAGTGTTGAATTATGCTAGGTTATAAAGACCACCTTCTTGTGTTTAGGATTTTACACCAATTAGAGAATCAGCAAAGTTTACATTTTATGTACTGTGTCTTCATTAATGATGCTGTAGTTACAACTACTTCTGTCTCTATTAACTGTGGTGGTGGACTGTAAATGTAAACTGTCTTTATGGCAGAAATAAAACACTATAGATTTGGGGTTGATTAAGCTTTAAAAAAAAGTCTCTCTACAATATGAAACTACCTCTTCTGTGCCAGTTACTGCCAAGCATCTTCCTAGCTGTCCAGGGTTTTGCTCTTTAATTCTTCTATGCCCATTTACTTATAGATGACAAAAAACACCCCGGTATTGATTTGAGGCAGTTATCTACCTCAAGCTGCAGCAAGGATTTGCTGCAGCTCCCTGAGTACCAAGAAAGATCTAGAAAGGTCTAAAGAGCTAACATGAAGATGCTTAGACACTCTCTCTGCAAGTTACTGTGCAGCTTTCCCTAATGAGATTGGACCCTTTTGCTTTCATTGGGATTTGAGTGCCAAAGACTGGCAAATCCAGGGCACTCATTTTCTTCACTAAAATCAATCTTGAAAACTACCTTTTTTTAAAAAGTCTGAGAATGATTGTGTACAAGTAGCCAAATCTGTGCAAGAAAAAGGCAGATACTTTAATGAAATGCATATGTGGTTGGTGCCATCTCATTCCTTCTCAAAAACAAGAAAATGTCTAGTATAGTTAAGGGGTTAGAAAAGCCAAGAAGTCCCAATGAAGCAAGGAAAACCTGTTAGTTTTAATGATGTGTCAGTTTAATATGTCTTAATGATTAAGAGTAAATATTACATTAAATCTATCCTTTTATGTAGAAATGGCATCCACAGCTCTCATTAGGCAGTCCTGTCATAAATGTATATGAAAGTTTCCTTTAAGGAATTTCACAAACATATGGCCATATTATGAATCAATTCAGTAATAATGTGATCCTATTATTTTTTAAAGATTTATTTAGGTAGGCTTCAACTAAAGAAAAATGCAGTACACATGCATTTTTCCAAATTATTCAAGGTTCTGAAGGGAAGAAAGCTATAAAGAAAGCATGATATATGCTTACTTTTTACATAATTGACTCTCAAAAGAAGACATAGACACTGACCTGTTTTAGATTAGTTTAAGAAACATAAAAATCTCATATAATTTATCTTTTCACAAAGAATTTGCACACACAGGATTTCTTGCAATTTAATGGTGGAAAGAATCATCACTTCAACAAATGGTGCTGGGTTATCTACATGCAGAAGAATGAAATGGACTCCTTTTTCACATCATATACAAAAAATTAACGCAAAATGAAACATAGACCTAAATGTAAGAACTAAACTGTTAGACTCTTAGAAGAATATATTACAGTAAATCCTTGTGACCTCTGTTAGGCAAAACCCTCTTAGCTATGACACTGAAAGCATGAGTAACAAAAAGTAGATATATTGGACTGAAGTCAAACTTAAAATCTTGTGTGTTTCAATGGATACCATCAAGAAAATGAAAAGATAACCCATAGAATAGGAGAAAATATTTGCAAATCATGTATCAGATAAGGGACCCATATCTAGACTACATAAAAAACTCTTAAAACTCAATAATAAAAAACAAATACCCAGTTTTTAAAATAAGCAAAGTGTCTGAATAGACATTTCTCTGAGAAGATATACATTAAGCACATGAAAAGATACTCCATAGAATTAGCCATCAGGGAAGTGCAAATCAAAACCACAGTGTGATGCTACTTCACACTCAAGAGAAACGACTACAATAGAAAAAGGAGGTGAAAACAAGTGTTGATGAGCATGTAGAGTCATTGGAACACTCAATTGTTGTTCCTTGTTGATGCGTGGCAAATTACTTCAAACAAAATTTAGTGGCTTAAAACAAGAAATACTTATTATCTCATAGTTTCTGGGGGTAACGAATACAGGAACAGCCTAGCTGGATGGTTCTGACACAAGGTCTCTCATGTGGCTGCAGTCAGGGTGTTACCAGGGGCTGCTGTCATGCAAAGGCTTGCCTGGGTCTGGAGAATTGAACTGCAAGAGGGTACTCTCACATAGTTGTTGGCAGGAGGCCTCAGACCCCTGCCACGTGGGCCTCTCCTCAGACTGCTTGAGTATCCCCATGACGTGGCAGCTAACTTCCACTAGAGCAAGGCATCCAAGAAAGAGTGACAGTGAAGCCAGAGTGTCCTTTCTGACCTGGTCTCCTAATTCACACATGGTTACTTCTATCTTACTCTATTAATGAGAAGTGAGTCACTAAGTTCATTCCACACTCGAGAGGAAAGTCATCTTGAAGGGAGGAGTAGCGAATAATTTGTGAACAGGTTTTAAAACCACCACAGCAGGCTATTCATATTTTTCCTAGGGTCTGTCTCTTTGGTTTCCTAAACTAACTTGTATGTCCTTGTTTCCATAGACTGAACAGACTCACTGCCTCCCTAAGGGAACAAGACTTAAGCATCTTCTGGTTGCTGCATCAAATCTATTGCTTAAGAGTTCTGAGTGATATGCAGCACTCCGCAGGAGTACCCAATGAGGCTACTTGAAGGCTGGTAAACAGACGTGCCTTCAGCCACAGCACATTTACATTTTCAACTATGAAGAAGGAACAGGATCATTGCATTAAATCTGTGCATTTGGAAAAGGAAGAATGAGGAACACACATTTGATCACCATTCCATAGTAATTATCAAAACCTACTAAGCAGAAATAGCCAGGACTCCTATCCCTGGCAATACAAGAAGTTCCTGGATTAACCAACCTGGTAGCCTCTGATTCTTTCTCCTTAATGTTCTCTCTCATGCCTTGCCCTCTGCTGTTCCTGGATTTGCCTTTGGAAGGTCCATATTTGACAGTTTTCCTCAACAAATGTATCTGAGGCAGACACAGGGGAGGCTGTCCTTCTTGGAGACCTCTTGGATTTTGAAATATTTTAGCACAGAGGTTATTTTAAAGTTTAACAATAAGATTATTGCCGACCAAGTCGGGGGTTTCTTTGGGATGTTAATTTCTTCAGGCACTTAGCAGGCTTGATTTGTTTCCATTCCAGTCCATGTACAGGTTATCATAGCCAAACCTTTTGCCCAGACATAGTTTTCAAGGCTGCAGATTCTCAGTTTTTATTTACTGGGCTCTGTACACTTCCCTTCCCTCTGGCCCTTAAATTAATGGTGTCTACCTTGAGATCATCTGAAATAATAGGCTTAGGTAGGGAGGCAATACAATTTATCACTTCTTGCTAACAATATCACTGCTGCTTTATGACAAAGCACAAGTCTTACCTCCTGCTAAGCCTACAGTTTCATGGCCACAGCTTAAAACTTCCTCAATTTCAAGTGCAGAGTAGATGACTTTTTCAATACTGCAAGGCCCAAATCCCTGGACTCTCCATCAGAGTAGTTAGCAAGTGTGAACAGAGAATGTCTCCCTTAGCAAATCTTTGCTTCCTTCCACCTTTGTTTTCAGTGTTTTGTTCTAGTCTGAGTTCACCTAACTCAGAAGACTTTGCTGAAAATAGCAAAACTGTACCATCACCTACAAACAGTATGAATTTATCTTTTATTTCCTTTAACATTATAGCCTCAGCCAGCAAAGCATCTGGTTTTCAAAGTAAGCAATTGGCGGCTTAAGCAAATAGTTTGCTACCATATTAAAAACAGAGTCCCATCACACACTGACCGAATGTTTCTGCTAAATAAGTGGTACTTGTACCATGCAGCATACCATTTCTGGTACCAATTGACTATGGTTCCTGGTTGCAGAAACAAAATTCACTCTTGCTAGTTTAGGCAGAAATGGGTTTTTTTAAGTAACAAAATAGTTTACAACATTTCTGCGAGGACCCAGAAACCAGACTTGGATACATGGGAGAAATGTCCAGTTGCACAAAGAGACTGCCGTGTGGAAATTCCACTCACCTACCATCTGCCACTTTGAAGTAACAAAGATACAGACTACGTTCTAGTTTCTGGGTCCTCTACAGAAGATCCACACACTTCAGCCGACCACTTTACTTGCCAAACAGCCCTATAGATTCTGCCTTATAATGTTCATATCCAGCTTCCATGTCTTATGTAGGTGCATCTGGTTAGGGGAGACCAGGTCACTTGTGAAATCTTAGCTTCACCTGAGTCTCAGAAATGTCACAATCAGCTTTCCAGTAACCTGGACAGTACGCTAGGAAGAGATTAGAGTATTAGAGTAGCATTTAATGTGTGTCATTCTTCAGTATCTGGCACAGTGGCCAAATGTTTATTTCTGGGTTTTCATTATGTTTTAACCTACATACTAAAATTTGAGGAAAATCTTGATAAATAGCATGAATTACACTGATTTACTATGTTTCCCTTTCTCTGTAGGATTCGTTTTGGTTTTAGTGTTTGTATTAGTTCTTTTTGTGTTGCGATAACAGGATACCTGAGGCAGGGTAATTTATAAAGAAAAGGTGTTCATGTACTTCACAATTCTGTAGGCTGGGAAGTTTAATGGCATAGCCCTGGCTTCAGGAGAGGGCTTTCGAGCATGGCAGAGGTCAAAGGTAAAGCAAAAACGTGTGAAGAGACAAAAACATGGGAAGAGCTTCTGACCTTTATAACAAAGCACTCTCTTGGGGACTAATTCATTCCTAGGAGGACTAATCTAGTCTTGCCAGAGGGAGAACTCACTGCCACCAGAACACGGCACCAAGACATTCAAAAGAGATCTGTCCCGTGAGCCAAACATCTCTTATTAGGCCCCACTTCCCAACACCACCACACTGGGATGAAATTTCTATTTTCCTTCCTTCCTTCCTTCCTCTCTCTTTCTTTCTCTCTTTTTCTTTCTTTCTTTCTCTTTCTTTCCTTTTCTTTCTTTCCCTTTATCTCTTTCTTTTCCTTCCTTCCTTCCTCCCTCCCTCCCTGCCTTCCTTTCTTCCTTCCTTCTTTCCTTGCTTGCTTCCTTCCTTCCTTTTTCCCTTCCTTCCTTTTTTCCTTCCATCCTTTCTTTATCTCCTTTCTTCTTTCTCTTTCTTTTCTTTCTTTCCCTCCCTCCCTCTCTCTCTCTTTCTTTCTTTCTTTCTGGATCTCGCTTTGTCACCCAGGCTAAAGTGCAATGGCATAACACAGTTCACTGAAGCCTCATCTTCTGGGGCTCAGGCAATCCTCTCACCTCAGCCCCACAAGTAACTAAGACTACAGACCCATACCACCACACCCAGCTAATATTTTGTATTTTTTGTAGAAACAGGGTTTTGCTACATTGACTTAGCTGGTCTCGAACTCCTGTGCTTAAGCAATCTGCCCACCTTGGCCTCCCAAAATGCTGAGATTGTAAGCATGAGCCACCTTGCCTAGCCTAGAGATCAAATTTCAACATGATTTTTGATAGAGACAAACTCAAACCATATCTAAAGCATAGCAGCATTATTGCTGTTGTAGTTTGTTTGGCCTACCTTTCTATTTTAAAGCCACGAATAGTATTCCAGAAGTGTTTGATATATATCTCTGTATGCAGATAAATCAATAACTGCTCACCTCCACATTCTTTCATAGTAAGAAGCACATCTTTGTTCCAAGCCCTTCCCTGGTGGAGACACAGGAGTGGAACATGGTTGTGGGGCAAGTGAACAGTGAAGTGCGGTGGTAATTATGCCTGAGGATCTGAACTGTTCAGTGGTGACAGAAAAGTATCAGCTGGAGCTAAAAGTGGCTTGAAATTAAGGGAGCAGGTAAGATCAAATATCCAGTAGAGAGCAAAACCCAAGTTTCTGAAGCATAGGAAGTATTGTAGATTGTAAAATGAACAACTCACCCAAAGATCATTAAATATGGGTAAATTTTGCATTAATTGTATTTCACTGTCTTCTAGTTCTTGGAGAGTTGGCTAACACTATTAATCAGTATACTATATATTGATTTTGTTGGGATACAAAAAAATGTGCTTACTCTTGGACAAGTGGATAAGACACTTCTGGTTGTAAGAGACTTACACCAATTAATTTGAGAAAAAAGGAACTTCTAATTCATAAATTCCAAGGAAGTGCTGTCCCATCAATCCTCAGGAGACCATACCTCTTCATCGAGACTCTCCACCAGTAATGTGCCCTTTTTCTCTGCTTATTCAGACCCTATTGGTCTGATTCTCCAAAGAGAAAATATTTGATTGGCTTTTGGCCAGCCAATGGAGTACTTCTTTTATGACAGGTGTCCAGCCCTGGTATAACCAGTTATATTCAGTGGAGGTGAGGACAAGGTCACTTAATTCAAAGGATTGACATTCCCAAGCCTGTGTATAGGACTGGTAAAACTAGTAGGATAAGATGAGTGTGGTAGATCAATAAACTAATGACTCTAGTACAGTTATTATCTTTTACACCACATAAATTAAGACTTATAATATTGTAACAGCATCATTAATCTTATTTACAAACTGTCTGCTTGCAAATTAATGCTTGTGATTCTTATATACAAAATACCTTAAATATATTCATTCTTTCACTAATTATTTCCTGATGCCTACAAGTACTTTGTGGCACAGTGTATAAAGTTCTCTTGATGCCAAATAAACAAATCATAAATACATACTTTGAGGCACCCACAGAAGGAGACAGCTAATATTTACTATGATGTATTTTTGAATAAAAGCAAAAAGATGAATATTGCAGGGAAATAAGGCATTGGTTTGTATTTGGGGGACTGAAGAGAAGGTTCCTTCCTTCCTTCCTTCAAGTAATGATTTTTGAACTAGATCACTAGTGATGAATTTACCAATGCGGTTCTTTCTTATGGTCATCACTGATTAGCTTTTATACACTTACTATCACATCCTATTATCAAATCATATTTTACAGGTGTTGTTTCCCTTTCAGGAAATTTTACTGATTCTCAATGTGTCAATATATAGAACTAGAATGGTATTTTGTCAATTGAAAGTAAATTAAGATTCCCTCCCATGGGATAAAATTGTTTTCTTTTCCTTTCTTCTTGTAATTTTCTTTCCCTTTTCATAGACATTGAAAAATCCTTTTCTAATAACATAGTTTTCATGCACATCAGAATTTTTCAGGTGTCTCTAGGTAGTGGTGGTGATTGTCCATTTCCATGGTCTCTTCTTTGGTATCAAGGCCAGCCTTAAACAAAATGTGAAATGTGCCAAACTTATGTTTAGTACCAATATATGCCCTTTTTCTAACCCACTTTTACTGCAATGCTCAGTAACTGCATAATAACATTATATATTTAGGTACCAAATCTTTTTACTCTAATGCACCATCAATTGCTTCACATACTCTTTTTTTTTTTTTTTTTAAATGAAGTCTTGCTCTGTCGCCAGACTGGAGTGCAGTGGCATGATATTAGCTCACGGCAACCTTTGCCTCTCAGGTTCAAGTGATTCTCCTGCCTCACCCTCCCAAGTAGCCGAGACTACAGGCACGGGCCACCACACCCAGTTAATTTTTGTATTTTTAGTAAAGACAGGGTTTCACCATGTTGGTCAGGACGGTCTTGATCTCTTGACCTTGTGATTCACCTGCCTCAGCCTCCCAAAGTGCTGGGATTACAGGTATGAGCCCCCATATACTCTTAAGAAAGAAGATTGTAACCAACCAAATAATGGCACAATGCTTTCTTATGACATAGAATTCTAATTTTATAGTTATTGAAAAGGCCCTTTTAAATTTATTTATACATAGATTTTTAATACTCTATCACTCATTTATATAAATAAAAGGACAATATATGTGAATCACATTCTTTAATATATTCCTAAACATGTTCACATTGAGTCTGTCCCATTATAATAGCAAAGACCTGGAACCAACCCAAATGTCCATTGACAATAGACTGGACAAAGAAAATGTGGCACATATACATCATGGAATACTATGCAGCCATAAAAAACAATGAGTTCATGTCCTTTGTAGGGACATGGATGAATCTGGAAACCATAATTCTCAGCAAACTGACACAAGAACAGAAAATCAAACAGCTCATGTTCTCACTCATAGGCAGGTGTTGAACAATGAGAACACACAGACACAGGGAAGGGAGCATCACACACTGGGGTCTGTTGGGGGTGCCAAAGGAGGGACAGCAGGCAGGGGGGTGGGGAGGTCAGGGAGCGATAACATGGGGAGAAATACCAGATGTAGGTGACAGTGTGGTGGAGGCAGCAAACCACATTGCCATGTATGTACCTATGCAACAATCCTGTATGATCTGCACATGTACCCTAGAACCTAAAGTACAATTTAAAAAAAAAGAATCACTTTTTGACTTCATCGTCACTGTTTATTTTTGACAAAACACAATTTACTCTTTTGTGCCATCAAGCAGTGTTGTTGATGCAGCATGTCTTAAAAGAGTGCTCTACTACTATGACTGTAAATTTTTTTCCAAGCTGCTGATCTCCATTGTAAGGGTTTTGATGTAGCTGCAATAGCAAATGATACCCACAGACAGTGACACGAAGACACATTCCCACTTCTGAGATGTTAAAATATCAAATGATGAATCAATGGCATATGACATAGAATTAAAGAGATATGACACTACTTGATAACTTTCAAAGTAGTAATGCAGACTTTATGTTTCTTTAGCATTATCATAATCTAAGACAAGGCAGGTAGTCATTGGTTCTCATTTTACAAAGTACTGGATGTCCCCAAATTAAGTAATCTGCTCCCAATGACACAAAGATAACAAATAGTAGATTTGGAACTATGCTTCATAGTACCTGGGTATTTTATTCATAATCCAAGCCTCTTTCCACCAATTCATGCTATTTCTGCCCTATAAGTACCATGTGCTAACTGACTGTGCCACTGGGAGCACCCCAATTTATGCTATTTCCCATCATACTTCTTAGATATGCGTAAACCTATGCTGTAACTCTGTCTCTCTACCTGTCCCTTATCCTTGCTGATTGAAAAATTTAATCCAACAGTTCACAATCTGTTCCCCCCAAAATATTGTTTCAAAATTTTCTGTTTTTAAATTAAGTAACAGTCATCTTTTCTTAATTTGAAAGAAAAACTTAGCTACCAAATAGTCTTCTAAATCAAATTTTTTCATTATTTTTTCTTTAGTTCTAGTTTCTGCTATCATTTGATGATATTAGAACCTTGTTTTATATGATATTGAATTTACACAAAACAGTTATTTTTAGTTTACAATAGCAAAATCTCAAGGTATTATAAAAAAATTTCCACAAATGTTACATTTCTTGAACAAATATGAAAACCCTTGATTTTATTCATTCTTCTGAAAGTCTGCTCTCTTTCAGGTACACAGATAATACTAATAGTTCAAATACACTAATCCCTGCTATTCAATTGGCAAGTTACTTTGTTAGACTCCTTAGAAGAGTCCTTAGAAAATTCACACAGAGTGAATTGAAGATTGGGAATTTGAGACACTTCATAAGACAAAGGAGTTATATTTTTCCAGTCAGACTTTTTCAAATTTCTTTAATTATATAATGTGTAATTAAAACAAGACATTCTAATTTCAGGATAGCACCACCTGTGACCAACACTTTTTCCAGCTAATTTTGGGGGGAGTAGCTCAATCCTGCATCAAAGAATCAAATTTACAGCTTCTTTCTACCCAGGAAAGAGCTGATGCACTTAATTAATCTTTCCAGGAAGCCAGGCTGACTCTCATTATTTCCACGAATTGTATGCTTAAAGCATGTATAATTTAATCCTATTTGAAAGATATGTGAAAGAGAATTGACATAAAATAGCAAGAAAGCTCTGAAGTGAACTGAGCTATATAATTTGGGCATAAGCATTCTTAATATCACCTTTAAAAGAACTTGAAATATATTTGACGGTGGAAGAAATTTCAGTATAGATTTGAAAACTATCAAACAGCATCTGTTGCCTTCTCCATTTTGATTAAAACATGCTCACAGGGAAAATAGCGGTTTGTCTGTTAAGTCAAACACTAATGAAACATTTGCTAAAATAATCTCTTTAATTTGGACAACAATTGGCAATAAAATGCACTCATTGGATCATTTGCCTGTATTCTGAGGCTTCTGAGTTAACTGAGCACAGCTAAGTCTAATGTGGTAATGGGCTCTTTGTTAAAACCTGGACATATGCATTTCTCATGCTCTGTTGTGTTCTCCTCTGGTGAAGAGAGATAAGAAACGTAATTGTGATGGCGTTAAAGGTTTCTCATTGACATATCTAAATACCATAAGCCTGAACTGTCTCATTTCATCATGTCTTATTTCTGCATATCTTTTGAATCAAAGGCACTATGGCCGTAAGGCTTAGGTGAGGAATGAGGATTAGTGGTATTAGTCAAGTCACCAAAAAAAAGAGTTGGTAATTAATTTACCAAAACGGTGGAAATGCTTTTTGATTAGCCTATGGGAGTTCATATGAAACATAATACTGTTGGCATGTGAAACAAAGTAAATGCAGCAGGTGATATCAGCAGAAAATAGAAATAACATCACTTCATACTATCATTTTATAGAAATTAGAATAAGTGTTCTCAAATTCAAATTGATTCTTGTTTCTAAATTACTGTTTTAAATTTTATGTATGTATGTGTGTGTGTGTTTGCAAATACATGTATAAAATGGACACACACACACACACACACACAGCACTCCTGCATTCCACACACATATTGTTTTGTGGTAACATTTGCTACTCATAGCCAATTAGGCAAGTAACCAGTGGAGAACACACACACACACACACACACACAAAGTCATACCTTCAGCTTTGTCTTGCATCCTACAAAACCAAAGCTTTTGTTGTCCATGTATACTTGGAAGAACTGACCTGAAATGCCCTTCCAGAAGCCATATGTATCTAGATCATTATGTTGCAACCCTTCATTGGTTTTGAGTTTTTGTACTATTAAAAGCAGAGCAAAGTGATGACCTTTTAGTCTCTTATTCCATTACCATAGCTCAAGATGGACTTCCTTTTCTTCTTTGTCTATAAAAATATTCTTATCTACCTGGAGAGTCAGGTCAAATACCACTCTCTACATACAACTTTTCTTCCTGTATAATAAGTTTCTTACACTTCTTTGTTAGTATTTCATCCAGGCTTGAAGATGGTCACATTTCCAGATGCCCTTTACCTTGTTGGACTGTAAGGTCCTGGAAGGCAGGGACTTTTGACAAATCTGGGAGCAGCTAAAGAGGCAGTGTCAGTAGAGGTGGCATTTGAGGTGCTGACCTATGACATTAGTAGCACAGGCTGCAGCAGAGGACACATTGCTAGCAGCCATAACAGTGCAGGAGTTGAACAAGCAGAAAAGATGTGATACATGTGGAGCAAGAGGAGTAGTCAGCAACACTGGCCTGGGTCCCTCCATGAGGAGCAGACTCACATGCTAAAGTACATTCCCATGCCTCTTCCCCCAGCACTGCCACCACCTAGAATTAAATTTTTGACAATAACACCATTGTGTGTTTGGGGGATGCTTTTCTTTCCTTCTTTCTCCTTTCTTTCTTTCTTTCTTTCTTTCTTTCTTTCTTTCTTTCTTTCTTTCTTTCTTTCTTTCTTTCTTTCCTTCTCTTTCTTTCTTTTTTCCTTTCTTTCTTTCTTTTTTCTTTCTTCCTTTCTGTCATAAAGGTGTTACTAAACTTTATCATTTAATTTTATTTGTCTGGATAAATCCTTCCTCATTCCTAGCACTGGATGCTAGGAAAATAATTTCCCAGGGATCTACTTAGTTGAGGGTCAGGGAGTCTAGAAGACTGGTATCAAACAAGTAAAATGTAAGTGACTATCCTTACACGTCAGTTCATTGTTAAGAGACTATTTCTCTCCTTTTGGCCAAGTAGTCTCAGTGATTAGCACAGTTCCCATCGCACATATAGGCTTCAATAAATATTTAAATGAGTGACTAACAATAAACAATATTTACTTGGGGCTTATGTATGTTGACATGGTGGAAAATACTTTACAGATATTGTGTCATTTAACAGTGCTCTTATTCCTATTTGATGGATAGATAAACTGGAACTTGAGAGAATAAATAATTTGTTCAAAATTACATGGTTAGTTAAAGGCAGTAAAACTAGGATTTGAACCAAAGGAACCTACATGCAGTGCCATAACTCTTAACCTGTGTTCAACATTATCTCCAATATCGAAAACATGCAGGAAGGAATGACTGAATGTCCCGTACTTGATAAGAGACAATTATTCTCTGAGTTAATTGTGCATCCAGAATAAAAAGTAGTCAGGAGTGAAAAGACACAGGACATTGCCCATGCTTATAAACAATTTGTTTTGGTCACAGTAACTAATTTTTACTTATTTTTGTACTTGAAATGGGATGGAACTCACTACCAATTTTTTAAACATTATTTTTAAAGCTAACGTAGCTACATGATAAAAAGAAACTTAAGATGACAACTACTTCAGCAAAGAATGATAAGCGAAACACCAGATGCTACATATTTTCAACTGCAAAAATATCATGGGAAGTCAGCTGTATCTTCCAAAATTTCATGATGTCATCGTATGGCTTCAGGATCTATCTAGTTGCTTTATAATCTTATTAGCTTATCTCTGCTTCCAGTCATGCACTAGGCCTTAATTGCATAGGTTTGTTTATAATATTGTTAGTGTTCTGGTCTCATATTTCATGCAAGAAGCATCTTGCTTACAGGCTAGTGCACAAAAAACTTGCCACCCTGAGCAAAACCTAGTGATCCATTGCAAAATGATATCACTGTCCCATTTTTCTGAAGAGGTCATCATTTCCTGGCATTGAGCTATCATGCTGGTGACTCAGAGTTTTTTATTTTATTCAACTTTCACAAAAGTTCATGTCTAGGATGATGATTTCAAAGTGTGATGGAAGCGAAGTATTTCAGTTCAGCAAGTTTCAATGTCACAGTGAAATTTACCATGTTTTCCAGGCATCGGTTACGCTGCCAGGTTTAGAGAGATTTCAATTATATTAGGAATGGAAATAATTTTGGATTTCTTGCAGTTCTACTCTGAATTTCACTGTCCCATCTTTTTGTCCCCCAAATTTATTCATCTTTTTATTGTCTTTGATCTACATTCTTTTATAGGTGAATATTTTCTCCTTCTAGAATTTTAGATAAGCCATTGTCAGATGTTTCCTTGGAGATCTACAAATAATTGAGTTGTACTACTTTAAAAAGTTTTAAAAGTGGAACCACTAGCATTTACTACCCAGTAGGAGAGGGTGCTCCTCATAGCCCTAGCAGAACTAACTTGGGTCTTCAGAGAGAATTCGTGGCATATCATCTCCATAAGACATTGTCCCTACCTATATCTACTGGTTAGTTGGGCAAAAATGAGACCATCTTTCTTTCCCTCAGTGCCTTCTGTGAATAAAACCTTTTAATTAAGCCTCTTCTTTGTACAACCAAACAATCTGAACTGGATGTTTGAGGGATAGGGCTTGAACTGATTTGCTTCTGTAAGGGAGAAGTCCAGGGTTTTCAGGGATGGGTTCAGGTGGGGCTGATTTAGGCAAGAGCTCAAGCAGTGTCCTGGTTTTGCTTCTCTCAGTCACCTTAGTGGTAGACTTAGCTCTCCACCCTTGCCATGCTAGCATCATTCTCAGCTTCATTCACAGAGACAAGGGACAGAAGTCTCCAGACCTTAAATTTCCCAAATTCCCAGAGCAGCAGGAAAGGACAAATAATATTCCTCATAAGGACAGTATAAAACGCCCTCAAAATCAATGTCACTGGCTTTGATTGGCCTGACTTGGCCATGATCTCACTGGGAAGCAATTACTGTTGCCAGGAAAGAATGATGCTCTGATTGGCTAGTTGTGGATGACGGGCCACCTCTGGAGTCACCGTAGTGTTTTCTCCACAGGGGCCATGAGAACTGAAACTGGAGGGGCCAGTTCCCAAACAGATCAATTAGAAACAGTTACGTGAATAGGATGAATGGATAGAGGCGTCTACTAAACAGTGTCATTTCAGTTATTTGTCCTACTTATTCCTATGTTTGGATATTTTCTCTTTCTCTTTCTAGTTCTTTTATGAGCGCATTAAACAGTGGTTCTCTGTTTTTCTCTGGGCCTGTTTGCTTCTGAAAAGTCATCTTACATCTGGGCTTTTTATATTTATTCTTGCGTCATGCCCACAACATTTTGCTTTGTCCTTTTTACACATTGTTAAATTTTGTCGTCCTTGCTTTCTTTGGTTACTGTCCTGAAACATCTCATTTCAACACCTGCTGATGTATTCATTTCTTCATATCATATTGCCCAGATTTGGGGATAAATATCGAAAAGTTGAATGAGTGGGCAGTGAGCATCTAAGTAGTCCTCTTTGCAGATAATATTTTTTTTATAACAAAGGAGAAAAGTCAGTGTTTTGTAGGAAGTAGAGTGCATAGATGTGAAAGAATTAAGAATGAAATGAAAAAAAAGTAAATTAAAAATATTGAAACATCTTATTTTAATCACCCTACTCAACCTTTTCTTCCTAAAGCCTTTTTATGTGTGCAATTAAAACAAAATAAGTTTATTTGAGTTTTGCCTCCTCTTTAAGACCATGCCCACTGGAGCTGTTAATGAGTAGGAAAATGATTAAGAGGCAGGTGGCAGAGGCGCTAAGGATGTGAATCAAAGAGTCTAGATAATGCACAAGCTAAATAGTGAGTGCTAAATAATTGATACACGGGTGTATACGATACACAACAGGACACTGAGCAAAACACTATTGTTACGAATGGTCTCAGGTTAGCAGCAACCGTTCACCAATAATGACTTCTTATATTCAATTTTGATAATAATACAGTCCATGTTTTTGGGCCAGCAGATTCTAAAATGACTTCTGGAAGGCTTTGGATATATCTTTTTCTTGTGATAAAATAGCCATTAGATAACAATAGAATGGTTACTAAAATCTGTCATGTATTTACTTTCACAATATCATCACATATACCTACTGTTAGTAGAATACAATTTTTGAAACCCGTAATGACAGCATATGGTACTACATTCAAAAGACAGACAAGGCATACAGGGAAAGTAAGTCTCTCTCTGTCCAGCTACCCAGTTCTCCTTTCCAGAAAAAAAATTGCTATTACCTGTTTCTTACGTATCCTGCCATAGACAATGTAAGCATTTGCAAACATGTGTACCTCTACAAACATAAATGAATCTTTATATACATACTTAGTAACACATTATTAAGCATCTTATTTTTTCACTTATTAACGTATGTCAAAAATTTCTAATGGCTAAATTACAAACAAGGATGTTGAAGACCAGGTTTCTAATATAAATTCTAACCTTTTGAAGAGTAGTATTCTAATTGCTATGATGGTAGGCACAAAATAAGCCAAAACACCCTTGGCCCCTGGAATAAACATATGAAAAGAAATGTAAATTCAAATTCTAAAGAGAAAAGCATTGTTACCTATCAAATAAGCAAATAATAACAACAATGAAATGGTTATTTCAATATAAAATCTGTAATGCCTATGGCCAAATGCTGAAGCCAGAAACCTAAGAATAATTTCTGATTTCTTTCTCTGCTTCATTCACATTAAATATTTCACTAAGGCCTGCCATGTCATCCTCTAAAATATATGTATTAAATCTCTCCAGAGGACATAGCTGAGTTGCACTCATATTTCAGACCCACAGAAACTGTATGATAATAATATTTGCTGTTTTAAGCAACCATGCTTTGGGCTAATTTGTTTCACAGTGATATGTAACCATACACCTTTCATAGCACCTTGGTTTTTTTCATAGTTATGGTACTCTTTAAACTCTGTCATTAATTGTCATGATATTTATCATCTCCTTTTTAAATGCACACCCCAGAGAGTAAGAATCTTATATATTTGGTCCCCAAAATATCGGTGACATTTATTATAGTTCTGAAATTCAGTTGTTTAACAAAAGAATAAATAAATGAATTGATATTCTGGATTTACTGCCTATAGGAGAATGTAAACTGGTGTAAGCTCATTGTCTGTGAATTCATCTCTTTTATATCAAAGATCTTAACTTTGCCAGGTCTTTGTCCCAGCGATTTCATTGTTAGAAACTTATCCTGGCATATGAAAATTTAGCTAGAATAAAGTTTATTGTAACTGTGTTCATAATAGAACAGTGTAAATAATCTTTCTGACAATAGACTATTAAGTAATGGTGCATCCTATGTAGCCATTAGGTATAGAAAATATTCATTAACATAGAACATATTCACTATATGTTGTTGAGTGGTGCAAGCAAGCTACAAATCAGAAATATAATAGGTCCTGTTTACTGAGTGTTTACTATATGCTTGTCACTGTGATATATACCTTACATGCGTGATGTCATATATATAACATATCCAGAGTTATATGTGGGGTGTGTGTGTGTGTGTGTGTGTGTGTGTGTGTGTGTGTGTAGTAGATTCAAAGGCATCAGATAGCTGCTTTTGCCAAACACTGATTGACATACATAGAATATGAATAGAAAGTTATGTCACTAAAATGCTTACAATGATTATCTCCGAAAGGAAAGATGGGATTCGTATTTTTGCTTTTTATTTCTTTCCCTCATTTTTCTACAGTGAGGAGGAACCTCAGGCCAAAATGCAAAAAGGAGAGTTGCCAAATGATAAGGGTTACAGATACCAAACCTAGAAAACAGAGCCAGAGAGACAAAGAGCAGAACAGTAGATCAGGAGTTGGGCAGGAATCCAGGACATGCCTAGAATAAGGAACTATTGTTAATGGTTCTGCTGGGGTATGCTGCCACTTCTCTAAGATAATAGGGATCCTGTAAAATCTGGGAAAGATTCTGGGTAGTACCTCTGCTAGGCACTGACATAATTAGACATTTGTGTGCTGCCCAAACTGAATGGTCTCAGTCAGCTGCAGTATGGCCCTGCTGGACAGAAGATTGCCAGGTCAGAGGAGCTTTTTAAAGAGGTATCTGTTGAACTAAGCCCAGCTAGTTTGTGTGACCAGGTATCTGCTTGGTGCTGACTGCTCAGGACTGAGATGGTTTGCAGGTTGAAGCATTTGAAGAACATAGCCCATTTCACCTATCTATTCTAGTTGGCTTGGCTCCCCTAAGCTGCAGTATTTAGATGCCTTGTCATCACTTGCCTGAAGACCTGACTGAAACTTGGAATCAATAACCAGAATTGTCTATTCCTTGAGCAGTATTGATTTCAGATGAAACAAAGTTTCTAGAGGTATAGGCATGGTGATTTTGTTTGCTAGGTTGCTCTTTAAGTATCAGCTGCAATGGTGACACCAACAGAAGAATCAGAATTTTCAACTATTAGAATGCTATAGGTTCATTCATGGACCAGATTACTCATTTTAATTCCTGAGATCTTTATTGGTGTGGTCAGACTGAAAAAGTACGCCATGAACCACTGTTTGTATGTAGAAAATTATAGAAATTACTAGACATCCATGATCATCCTTCCTTTCCATGATACTTGTGTTTTTCTAGAAATTCCACATCCAAACTTAATATGTTTCATTGGCATTAGTGCACAGATGGTATATTCATATTATGTTTAGAACAGTCCCAGTGTTTAGAATTGAGGAAAGGAGCGCATATATATTAAGAAGATGTCAACATTTATGATTCTGTTTCGTTCAGAATCTGTTGAATCACCTCTCGGGACACTTAATAGAATTGTAGTGCATTCAAAAGTTTGGAAACTGTTGTTCATTTGCCATGCTGTCGTATCAAGGGTTTAGCTTGCAAAGACTCAAGAGTCAGATAAAGTCAGATGATCCCAAGCTCTATAAAGCTAGGCGTAGTATAGGTAAGGACCCCAAAAGAGAATCTCATCATGGTTTGGCAGACATAAAAAATAAACAGATTTTTCTGTTCTTTTTCAAAAGGGGTACCATGGGGCCTAACGAGTTTTCAATACAGAGTATGTCTCTATGTAATCTTGAGTACTTAGAAAGTGAAGATTCTTGCTGAACAGGCACTTGTATATGGGCAAAAGAACCTGCAAAAGAGCGGTCCTGATTTTCAGTTGCTGTTCCTAGGGTTTCTACCTTGGAACCCCCATGATATTGCCTAGTCACATAGGAATGGATTGGTTTTGGAACAGTTGTTAGGTCCACTGGATTAGTGTTTGGCAAAAGCAGCTATCTGATGCCTTTCAATCTATCGAGGATCATAATAGGATGCAGCTCCACTCCAGCTTTAATTCCACAGGATGCAGAACATTTGCCTCCAACCCACCACCCCCAGCCAGCATATGACACAAGGCCTAGGCTTCTCTATTCTCCAGTGGGCTGGGCGATTCTTAGATTGGGCCCCTGCATACAAGGATGCCCAATGATCATAGGTTAACCCTTCTACCTTAGGCACTGAGTGGAGCCAGCACTCTTTAACCTTTCAATTTTGTCATCTAGTGCCACAGTCCATAGGTACCAGGCATAAAGACTGGCTATAACCTTAGGGTAGGTTAGCAAGGTTCAGAATGTGGACAGAATGGGTGATGGTGCTCGCACAGGATTGGCAGAGATGTTTAACCCAATTGTTAATTTAGGTATTATTTATGTCAACGAGTTAGACATTCAGTACAAGTTCTTCAACCATTTCAGGAGATAATACCTCTCAGTGTAAATTGCATTTAAAGACAAAGGAGAAGGTCAACAGACCCCCTGAATTATATATTTTAATCTGAGCACAAACTGGAAGTGCAAGATCATCTGTAAGTACAAGCGTTTCTTTTAGTAAATATATTTTTTTCATAAAACACAATAGTAGCTAAAAGCTAATAGTTTACTTATGAAACTATTAAAAGTTAAATAACTTTTCTACAGAAAATTACTGCATCAGAAATAGACCTGAAACTAAACCCCCAAATATCCAATATTGAGTCTTGTACCTGGCTAGATTATTGACCATCATATGGCTTAAATTTATCTTATTGATCTAGTAGGATAAAAAGAGATGAAATTTCCTGGAAAAAGAATGGCTATTTCTTCAGTATCAATATTTTTATTTGACATCCATCAAGTCAAACCCACATTTGATTTTAGTCATCCTAAGTTATTAAAAACTATTTTTTATGCTATCATTTTGGAATGCAAAACCATCGATCTTTCTGGAAAAAATTATAATAGGGCATGTTTGATCACCCTTTTCCATGACCCAGCTCTATCTATCTTGGAGGTTAAAAAAAAAAAACTCCTATAGAAAAGATGTAGGTCATTATGGAGAAAAATGGTTCTTCAAAGCACTATTGATTGCCAAAAAAAACTATTAATGTGAAAAGAGAAATCTTCAACTACTCCTAAAATAATTGACTGGACATATGTTATATGTGACCCAGTGGCCCAAAAAAGAATTTCATTTAATCAACAAAATAGATCTTTCACATGAAAGTTGGCCTCTTATAATGACATACAATAATCACCAATTTTATAGTGGACTCCAATATTAAAGAAGCCCTTCTGAAAGCAATTGACTTTAAAATGGTCTCTATTTTAACAACATGAGATTCACCTACTGTCCAAACAAAACTGTCTCAGTCAGTTGCAGTGTGGACTGGATGGTCAGAGGGTCCCCGGGTTAGAAGAGCTTTCAGAGAGGCGTCTGTTCCACTAAGCTCTGTTGGTTTCTGTGATTGTGGCATCTGCTTGGTGTCGACTGCCCAGGATTTAGCATGCAAGTTGAACAAAAAGGATAGTCACCCACAATTTTTTAAATAAATTTTATATTTTAAAAAAAGAGTAGATTCAGATTTAGAAATTTTTGGCCACAACCTGAGCAGGCCACTTCATTTTTTACCTTTGGTTTTTTAATCTAAAAAATGAGGAGGGAATTGAACTGATAATGTCTAATTCCTTTCTTACCTCTAAGATGCTATGATTTTGTTAATGCACACTAATGCTTGTTAATATGTTACTGATGACAATAGTTCATGTGTGTTCAACTGTTGAGGCATTTTCTTTCTCACTCAAGGTGAGATCACTTTTATCATGACTTTCGGCCTGTTTCATTTTATGGATAACTTTTTGGGCTCAGTTAGGGCTAATCTAATCTTTCACATAAAGTTAGCAGAAATGAAAATTTTGTGAGCAAAAATTATTTCAATGTAAATAAAAGTAAAATAATGTAAGACAATAGTTTTTTCCTTATTTACAGGAAATTTTTTGAGGACATGGCATTTGTGACCTAACTGAGAATTCTGGTGGTTTATGTAGTGAGGGAAGGAAAAAAGGAGTGATGCTATTTGCTCAGAAGTAATTAGCAATCTGCAGTCACTCAACAGTGAAGAAATGAAACTAAATCCATAAAACCTGTCAAAATTAGAACTATAAAAATACATTAACTACCATTAAGAATTATAAATAAATAGCCAGTTTAGAATAATTAGAGTAGTTGCTATATTGAAAAATCAGGATTATCTATTATTGTTCCCAAGCATATTTAAATAAGTATTACACAAGTATTCCCTTTATTTTCTCATTATCTTCAATTAATTCTGTGTCTACATGTGGCTACTGAATCAATTACTTTAAGTTGAATCTCTTTTTATGCCATCTTGATCATTCAGGTATGCCCAGCTAATCACATTGGTAACCTATTCAACATGACTCGGTGAAAAAAAGACCACTGAAATCTCAAAGTTAGCTGTTTTGCCCATGGATCTTCCTTCATATAAACACAGGACCAAGGTACACTTTGCATCCATTCGTTTAAAATTACCAAAATGTCTCTGGCTTTCATAACTGTAGACCACGGAGTACAGATTTCAGGCAAGCCAGTTTCCTCTCAGATTTCCAAAGAAATGCAAAATTACCTTTACTATTAAATTACATTTAAGCATTCAATCTGTCTCTAACATAACATCATTTCTTTCTTACACACACTTTTAAAGTTATTTAAAGTAATGTCTGCACAACTGATATGGTTTGGCTGTGTCCTCACCCAAATCTCATCTTGAATTGTAGTTCCCATAATCCTCAAGTGTCAGGGGCGGGACATAGTGAGAGGTAATTGAATCATGGGGGTGGTTTCCCCTATACTGTTCTCATGATAGTGAGTGAGTTTTTACAAGATCTGATGGTTTTATAAGTGTCTGGCATTTCCCCTGCTGGCACTCACTCTTTAACCTTGAGGAGAAGATTCCTGGTTCTGCTTCGTCTTCCACCATGATTGTATGTTTCCTGAGGCCTCCCCAGCTATGCAGAACTGTGAGTAAATTAAATTTCTTTTCTTTATAAATTACTCAGTCTGTGATATTCCTTCATTGTAGCATGGCAACAGACTAAAACAATTGTATAAAAATTTGGGGGAAAATTAAAAAAATTTACTTGTAATCGTATTATTAAAATAACCATTAACATTTTACTTTGTTTTTTTAATCCTAACCTTTTTCTAAGACATAAACATATTCACACACATGTAAATACAAACAAATGTCTCCTCTCTATTGTATTTCTCTATCCATGTTTATCTGTTTGCATATATGGATAGGTATATGCATTGTATTATATATGTAATTTATTATTTTTCTTTTACTCCTTTAAAAAAATTTCAACACAGTGTCATGGGCATGTCCCTACATTTATTAAGTAGTATTCAAAAACATAATTATATAGTCTGCATAATATCATCAAAGTATTAACTATTTTTAACATATTTCTTTATTATCAAATATTAGCATTTTCATTTAGAATTTACACCATTTTTGAAGACTGCTCTAGAGTTGCATTTCTGATAATTCTGCAGCCATAACCAAATATTTACATCCTAATCTTCATATTCATTATATTTAATAGCTCTATTGTCTTCTTAATTGTAGTCATCTGGTCAGGTCCAGAATGAGAGGACTTTCTACTGTCATTTCATTTTGATAACTCTATAAATCAGTAAGAAAACAACTCTTCTTCTCTAAGCAAAAAGTTCTTTTCTCTTTATTGCCCAACAAAGAATCTTCAACCTGAGTCTACTACATGAGAGAGAAGTAAGTGGATTGTCCAATAAAAGAAAAAAGAATTAACAGTTTCCTTTTACTGTTACCTGGTTTATAGAAAATTAAATATCTGCCAAAGGCTATGACAGTTTAGTCTATTTTAATATGGAAGTAGCACACACACACACACACACACACACACACACACACACACACGGCATTTGTCTTTTTCTGTCTTAGAAAAATGAAATGTAGCTATTCTTTTCTGGGACTGTTGTTGGAAGGTTAATCCCCTCCTCCCCTCAAGGGAAGGAAAACTCAATTTCTCAGTTTCTTATGATCTGGCCTCTGAGTTTAATGAATCATCAGGTTACATTATACAAGGGTTGGGGAAGATCTGGGAAGATGGGAATTATACACCATTGGAAGAATATAAATTAGTACAACAGCTTTGTAAGTTAATGATGTCTATTCCAGTTAAAGGTGTACAATCCTTATAAACATTAATTCCATTCTCAGCTACAAAAGGAGACAAATATATTAATGGTGTTCATCTTAGCATTGTATAATAAATAATAGCAAATAATAAATAAAAATATTGCAAATAACAAATACAACAAAAAATAGCAAATAAAAAATAACCAAAAAATGGAAAATATAGCAAAAAATAAATAATAGCAAACAATAGCAAAATCTGGAAAATCTAAGTAACTACAAATAAGAGAATAGGCTAACTACAATGTGTTTGTATAATAGGATTCCATATAGCAGTTATAAGGCATAAAGCAGATGTGTAGGCAGCAATATGGACAAAATTAAAAAGTCATGATGAATGATAATGGTAAATTTCAGAAGTATATATGTACAATGATTCCATTCATGTAATGCTTAAAAACAATATTACCTCTGAATTGTGGTTATCTCTGAGGAAGTGGGGAGGGAAGCACAGAGGGATGGGAATAGAATGAGGGTTGATATAGAGAGGCATTAATAATATCTTGAACATTCTAGTTCTTAAAAAGAAAACAACTTCAGAAGCAAATTTGGCAAAATATTAACACTTGTTATATCTGGATAGTGGGTAAACAAATATTTCTTATATTAATCTCTGTAGTTTTCTGTATGTTTAAAATGTTTTATTATTTTAAATGCTTAAATATTATTTAAAAGTTCTACTGTACATGTCAGTGAGACGAGACTAAAGTGTTTGCTTTGAGGTGGCGGGGGGCAGGTAGGAAGGTGGAAATTGAGAAAACATGGCGGACAGTGGGAGAAAGCTTTACTGCCTGTCACAAGAAATCGGCATCTCTTCGGGAATGGAGAGTACTTATTTACTGACACTTTCACTTGTCAAAAGCCAGGTGTGAATAACATAGACTGTACTTAGTCTTCGTCTGACTATGCCAGGTGGACATCTCCCACAGTGTCCCAGGATGGCCAGAAATAGAATGGCTCGAGGTGTTTCATGAAAATTCTGTTGGAAAGTATGTTACCCTGGGCCCTAAGACACCTATTCCCAAACCTGTTACCACTGGTACACATGCCCACACAAAGTTAGCAAAGAATATAATACAAATGTTATTTGTTGGCAAAAAAGAAGTTGCTTATTCCATGCAATGTTGGCAACAGGGGTAAAACTGGCACTTTGCTCACTATGAGTGGGATTGCTAATTGGGACAATGTGCCAATAAGTGTCATAAGCCTTAAAAGCACAAAACTTTCTGACCTTGTGATTCCTTATTCTAAAGAACCAGAAATGTGAAGTTGTTTATAACAGTATTATTCATAATCCAAACTATTAGAAACAGCTTAAATGTCGAACAATAAAGAAATGAACAAATCATTGTCATTACAGCAAAACAATGGAACATTATCCAACCATTAAAAATAATAGAATACTTTGCAGCCATTAAAAATTATAGTATTGGGCTGGGTGTGGTGGCTTACGCCTATAATCCCAGTGCTTTCAGAGGCCAAGGTAGGAGGATCACTTGAGACCAGGAGTTTCAGTGCAGCCTGGGCAGCATAGTGAGTCCACCATCCTCACAAGAAATTGTTAACAAATAACTAGGTGTGGTGGCATGCACCTGTCATCCTAACTGCTCAGGAGGCTGAGGCAGGAGGATGGCTTGAGCCCAGGACTTTGAGGTTGCAGTGAACCATGATAGCACCATTGCACTCTAGCCTGGGCGATGGAGTGAGAACTTGTCTCCAAAAAAAAACTAGAAAGCATAATATTGAAACATATTTATTGGCATGAGGAAAATATTCACAACATATTTTGTTCAAGAAAAAGATTTCGGAGAGAGATCCAAGATGGCCATGTAGCAGCAGCTCAGGATTGTAGCTCCCAGTGAAAGCGCAGAGAGCGAGTGGATGCTGCAACTGCAGATGAATTTTTGATGCCCACAAACTGGGAGATTCCTGGCGAAGGAGCCACACCGGTCACCAGCGCTACTCTTTTGGCCAGTGCGGTGCTTCTCGGTGCAGAGTGTATGGGACTGGGTGCCCTTTTAGTTGGGCTCAGCTGGTCCCATCCCCACAAGGAGAACAGCAATTGGAAGTGCTGAGGACTGGGAGCAAGCACAGCTGAACCTGGGAAGCACAGCAAGCACAGCTAAACTTGGGAAGGCCCAGCTCTGTGAGGAAGGGGTGTCCGCTGAAGGAAAACTAAGAAACAGGAAAAACTTCATAACCAACAAAGCGGACGTCCACTCAGACACTCAATCTGAAAGTCGACAATTACAAAGATGACAGGTGGATAAATCCACAAAAATGGGAAGAAACCAGTGCAAAAAGGCTGAGAACACCCGAAATCAGAATGCCTCTCCTCCTACAGGGGATCGCAGCTCCTCATCAGCAAGAGAACA